>BQKZ01002973.1:56358-68526 GCA_036244855.1 Temnopleurus reevesii | reverse complement strand
GGAAGGACCATCTGCAAATGAGTGATCCCCCAACAATATTATGACGTATCTGATATAGCGATTCGCGCATCACCCAAGTGTGTTTAAATGCAAGGTGGTAGCCTGCCAGGACCGGGTGTGAAAGCTAATTTTCCTTTAAATGTCATGGCCTTACGCACGTCTAATTCCCATGACAGGGGTGAAAAGAAACGCATTTTCCTTTTAATTATCATTCAAGAAAAAATTGATTACTTCTGGTGTGATGAAATGAAGTCTTTATTTTTTTTACAGGAAGAAGTTTGTTCGTTACATTAAACACATTAGAATAGGATCCGGGGAACAATGTGGGTGATTGGAAATGAGATTTAAAATAATATCAGTGACATTTGGTACATATATTTTGATTGCTTTATATTTTTTATACTTAATTTACACTCAAGAGAAATCAAAACCACAGAATGTAATTTCTAAATACTTGTCTCTGTATACACTCAATGATTTGATCGCGTGAAGTCTTTTATGTCTTTGTATCTTACAGTACTTTCCAAACCAAATGGAAGAACGATATGATTTATGATTTAATGGGTGTAATAATTTCAGCGCCATGAGCAACGGTAAGGTGGAACTGTGCGTTATACAAATAGTCAACATTATCATGATTGTCATTATTGAACACGGTATAAACTATTCGTGGACCCCATTGGAAATAAGCATTGTCGGCTTTCATGGGTTATCCAGTCATGTATGTTGCTACATACGAATAAATCAAATCAAATCAAATTAAATCAAATATTTCCTTAAATAAAAACGGTCATGGCGCAACAGTTCCGTACGCCGTGAATTGAACTGTGTGGATACAACAATCACAAGCCGTCTCCGATTCGCATAACACTGCAAAGGAGCATTAAATCGGCGTTCGATTTAATTTTACGGAAATAGATTATATCGTGTTATTATTATTAGTGCAACACCATTGATAAATCTGTATGCAAATTGAATCAGGATACGGATTTCGAGCAACCAGTCATGCATTCAATATTGCAGGTTTGTGACCCCAAAAAGCTCGTACCAGACATAAGTAATGATCTGTTTCATACACGTCTCAAAAAGCTCGGTTATCTTTACGTGGTAAGCGTGCGGGATCCAACATTTTACTCAAATGATTAAAGGTGAATTAACCCCAGACATTGATGTACTCTCAGTGGATGGAGAAAATACAATAATCAAACTGAAAATTTGAGCATAATCAAATGATCCATTCAAAAGTTATGAATTTTCAAAGTTTTGATCTACACCCTTTATAGGCTCTTTAAGTTGGCAACCGACAAGCAGAAAATGGCTGCCAATAGGGATAACTCTCCATTCTCCTTGTATACAGAATTTCCCATGTTTTTTGTTAATTTTATTTATTTATTTTTTTTAAAGAAAAGTAGTCTTTTAAAAACTCGTTTGTTCAAGTATGATGTTGACATATCAATTCTGCAATCATTCCAGAAACAATGATATCATTCCTCGATTGAGACATGATAATGTTCTACTATAAATTCAGTACAAAGTTAATGATAAGTTCTCCATGTATTACGTCTCATAATTTGCCTAAGTTGAAATTTAGAAATGCCCATTACTGGGGAAAATGCAAACTTTGAAAATTCATAACTTTTGAACAGATCATGCGGTTTTGCTCAATTTTTAACAGTTTGTTTACTTTTTTTATACATTTACTGAAAACACATCAATGTCAGGGTTATTTTCCCCTTAAAAAAGATAAAGTAGGGCTCGAATAGATTTTTCAGTTCACGTATAATCAACCCTTTCTCACGACATGATCATGGCGATATAGTGATGGATTGGTAGTTTTAACCAGAAATATATGAGAATTCAAATTTGCAATTAAAACAATGCAAGTTGCTTGTCTAAAATCACCTACTTAACACTCTATAAATAAAACACTTAGCACTCATATACAAGATAGTCTTTTTCAATTATGGTTTTTCGCAGAATTAATAGATATTAAAAGCGAAATTGAAAAAAAGGGAAATTTTCTGAGTAAAGTAAGAGGAATTATATCATAGTTAGCATATTCTTCCTTTAAAATCTATTTATGGTGTCAATTCAAATAAATGGTTCGTGAATGAATTTCAAGGAATTCTATGGCAGAAATAACAATCTTTGATATTTTAAGAGCTTCAGAATATCCTCTCAAATGATGGTTTCCCAATTCCTAACTCAACAGACTTGGGGGTATTTGTGTATATTTTTCTTTATACCGGGCTTTCCTTTTTTTACATCCGCTTTTGTTTTCCGGTAGAACATACAGCCGAAAGAACAATATTGAATTACATTTTGATAGTCATGTCGTTGTTGTGTATTAGCACATTACATGGCACTTGGGTGGACAAATTTACTCGATGATATTTCATGTTATTCTCTGGGGAAGATAAAGGAAGCACACCTTGCGTCTAAATAGGTTGGAACGTTTATCATGCTTCAGGCGAGAAATGTGTAGTTAAAGGCCCCCTCACACGTATGCGCACTGCAAAAAACGCTGGTGTGAAATCTAACACCAACCAGAATCTATATCGGACCACACCATAAAAGTGGTAAAATAACACCAGTTTGGAATCAAATCAATATAACTAAACACCGATTGGTGTTGTCCAGTGCTTTAAACAACATTAGTTGGTGTTGAAAGATAGCAAATTGATTCCAAACTGGTGTTATTTAAAAACTTTCCTGGTGTGGTCCTATATAGATTCCGGTTGGTGTTAAATTTAACACAAGCGTTTTTGCAGTGCAAATTCCTTGATGAAAATATGGCTTATGATATCTGACGAATGTCACTTTTTGAAGACTTCGATTTAGTTGTTATTACTCGTAAACACGATATAATGCATTTCCGTTAAATAAAGTATGCCATGGAAAATATAATCTGTACGTCATATATTGAACTAGGCAGACATCACAATCGCAAGCCGGTCATGATTTCATTAGCATTACAAAAGACCATTGAATTGGCGTTCGACTTTTTTTTACGGAAATTCATAATATCGTGTTCGCACTCGTAAGTCGCCTCGTTTGTTTAATTCGTACAACTTCTAATCTAACGGTTGTGATGTTCCAAAAATTGTTATCAACGGGAAAACCTTCAAACGAATTCATTATTCGTCTGTCATCTGCGTCAATTCGTGAGACCCCGTAAGGCTTCGCAATCGTTCATTTATCATCGTGTGCTTCTTTCATGCATCGTCCCCAATCGTCCCATATCGCGCGGCAGTGAATTTTGAATTTAAAACTGATAGATTCTTGAGAGAGAGAGAGAGAGAGAGTCAATACATAAAATTATTCGAAGTTTGTATTATTTTGATCGGCTTGGTCTCAAGCTCCGTAACCGTCCGTAAATACACTTTGACAGTAGCTTGTAATAGGAAAAAAACTAAATAAAACTTTATCAAATTTTCAACTTCACCAACAATTTTCAGACGATAGGAAATACCACAACCGATAGATCCGAAGGTTTACGTATCAATACGAAGAGTAAAAGTGAAATCCGATATATAACGACTGAAATCGATTCTTCATAAGGTGAATTTCGTCAGCTAACGCTACCAACATTCGTTGAATTCGTATAAGTGTAAAGAAGACCCCGGTTCTTCAAAAAGTGATTTTCGTCAGCATTCGCAAGCAAAAGTTATTTTTGGCGAATTTTGCATTGGTTTGAGGTGGCCTTTAATGAGGGAAAAGTGCGAATATAAGCATCCGGTTGATTAATCGCAGTTTTGCGTTTCCTACGTGCCGATTTGTGAAAACTTTCCCATTACCGAACGCATTTTGACATTCGCGGAGATTCCCCGCTGAAGGAAGCAGGCATGAATACCGGAATTTTGGAAGGGCAAATTTTGTTTACTGCCCAACTGCCTTCTAGCAAAATCATCATTGCACATGTAAAAAAGGTTTACGATTTAAAATGGTGTGCATGCGCGTGTGAGTGTGTATGTGCGTGTGTGGCTGCACAATATGTTTACTGCCAAACTCTGTCTTCTAGCCTGGTTTTGTTTATGACTGGGATGAAGATGTACATCTAAAACGTTTACGATTTAAAATGTTGTGCATGCGCGTGAGAGTGTGTGCGTGCGTGTATGTGCGTGTGTGGGCGCAAATTTTGTTTACTGCCAAACTCTGCCTTCTAGCCTGGTTTTGTTTATGACTGGGGTGAGATGTATATATGTAAAATGTTTACTATTTCAAACGCGCGTGTGTGTGTGTGTGTGTGTGTGTGTGTGTGTGAGTACGTGTGTGTATGTGCAAATTTTGATTACTGTCCAACCCTGCCTTCTAGCCTAGTTTTGTTTATAACTGGAGCGAACTCGTCATTGTACGTTTGAAAAAAAAAGGTTTACAATTTAAAAGGGCTTGTGTGTGTATGAGTGTTTGTGAGTGTGCGTGTGTGGGCGCATTTTTGTTATTGCTCTACTCTGCCCTCTAGCATGGTTTTGTTTATGACTGGAGCGACCCTTTCATTGTGTGTGTAAAATGTTTCCAATTCAAAAGGGTTTGCGTGCGTGTGTATGTATGTGCGTGTATGTGCGTGTGTGGGTGCAGATTGTGTTTACTGCCCAGCTCCGCCTTCTAGCCTGGTTTTGTTTATGACTGGAGCGAACTCGTCATTGTACGTGTAAAAAAAGTTTATGATTTAAGAGGGCTTGCGTGCGTATGTGTGTGTATGTGCGTTACGTGCCTGTGTGGGGGAAAATTTTGTTTACTGCCCAACTCTGCTTTCTAGCCTGGTTTTGTTTATTACTGAGGTGAAGATGTACATGTAAAACGTTTACAATATCAAACGTGTGCGTATGTGTGGGTGTGTATATGTGCGTGTGTGGGTGCAAATTTCGTTTACTGCCCGACTCTGCCTTCTGGCGTATTTTTATTTATGGCAGGGGCGAACCGTGCGTGTGTGTGTGTGCGTGTGTGTGTGTGAACGCCTTTTTGGGCGAAGGGGGAAGTAAAATTGTCGATAGAGCGTTGAGAAAAGTGGAATTAGTATTTTCTTATTTGGCCATTGTATTTTTTTACGCTATAACTTCTGGACATTAAGCCGTTTTGATGAATGCGTGTGTGGAGATATTCGGGTGTGTATTTCGGTGTAAGTTCGTGCATGCGATCTTACAAAATACCTATAGAATAGTTGTTTTACCCGTATGTGCGTATGTATGTGTGTGTGTGCGCCCACCTTTTTTATACGAAGGGGGAAGTGAAATTGTCAATAGAACGTTGGTGAATCAAACAAATGTAAATTGAGTTTTTATGAATTTGAATTTATATTTCTTATTTGGCCATTTTTTTTTAACCTACAGCCTTTCAAAAAGTATGGCGTTTTGATAAATATGTGTGTGAAGGCATTTGGATGTGTGTTTCGGTGTACGTGCGTGTAGGCGTTCACAATTTAGTTCACGTTACCCAGGAAAGGCTACCAAAAATTGCAAAACTATATGTATTATCTATTACGTACATACGTGTATATCATAGTGGGGTTTGTGTCTGTGTGTGGAGGTGTTTGTGGGTATATGTATGTGGGGAAATATTTGCAGGCTTGCAATCGCATTTTAATATCGTATCATGTAACATGATAAGTTATTGTATATATGGGGGGGGGGGGTGGTCTCTTAAATAGTGCCGGTTATATTTCCATTACATATTGCACATGGAAATAGGACGACGTATACCTCCAGTTAAAAGAGTCTTTGTGAAATGCCCAATTAGAATACTGGGCAACGACCGGATTCTTATTTTCCAGCATCCTCTACTGATATAAAAATCGGATGAATATAAAATTAACGTGGCATTTTGCACAGCATGTCTAATAGGGAGTGCAGTTCTACTCATAAACCAGTTGAATATAGGCGAGCTTCATTATGACGTCACGTGAATTTGGTGTGACGTATACCTAACACAGGGTGAAATACGTGTATTCAGCTGGATTAAATTTGAAATGATTTCTTATGAGGGATAATACTGCAGGTGTTCTTATAGCCGATCCTAGGCTTCCACGAGTAGTTTTGTTGGTTGTCATGACTGCGAAGTCGATGGGAGTGCTTTAAAAGACAGTACAGTCTTAATTTACAGAATAAAACGGCTTGATGGGAGACCGGATCTTTTTTTTTTTTTTTTTTTTTTATTTAGATGGGCAAATTTTTATAATATCTATGAATAGAGCATTTTGTAATTGTACCAGGACTGTCAAAATTATGTAAGGGTATAACCATTCTCATGCGGTAGATTCAATGGGAATATTTAGCGAAAATGCAGGCCGAAATTTTCAGAGGAGTTACAACGACATGTGCACAGACGGTTCCACGAAACATTCCATACAATCGTAAACGAGTAATAACATGCTCTTCATTTTTATTCCTTTTATAAGTCAACATGATACAAATTGAAATCGGCGTTGGCTTGCGAATGTAATGTTTGCACAGTTCACTACATGACGTACTGATCTATTGTCTCATGACACACTTTCTTCGAAAATGTATCTTATTCTGCTGTTTTCTGTCCAAGCTGTTTCTGTCAGTTTCTGTTGAATGTTTAATTTTTCTACAGAGTAGTGAAAAAAAACCTCTTTATCTAGGAATAACGAGATTCAGTTGAATAAAATTGCATCATAGGATATCAAAAACTAAGGGTTAGAAAAGGACTGCGCTTCCAATGTTTAATCCTTCAGAAAATACGTTTAATCAATAACAGACTAATAATACGTATACAACTGAACGCTTTTTCGATGTGTTTTAAAGCGCTCTATGCACTATTAACCGGGTATAGCAAGACTACAGTCTGGTGCTTATTGAATTCAAATTTCTTCATACACATTCCCTTTACCTGGGTTGAGTGCAACCTAATGTGGATAAATGTCTTGCTAATGGAAATTAACGCCACGGATGGGTTTCGAACCTACGATCCATTGATCGAAAGACGAGAGATTTAACCACTGCACCACGAAGCCTACAAATATCAAGATTTCGTTTACACGTATCAAGACAACGTGGATCCAAATTTATATTTTGTATTTTTTTGTGGTGATGTTTGAAGAGAGAGAGAGAGAGAGAGAGAGAAAGAGATAAAGAGGCCACATCTTCTGTAATAAGAGCCCAATATACATTTGCATTAATTGCCAACGTGTTTCAAGGGTACATTTAATTCATCGTACGGCTCCAATGAGAAGGCATATGTCGACGCTTGGCTAACGCTCAATTCATATTAGGCCTATGAAAGTGAATTAGTGTTAGCATCACATCTCCAGCACGTATTTCTGCGCAGTGACCAAAAATACATTCAATAAACGATCAAAACGCAGTCAGAATGCAGGTCAAAACGCAAAGGTGTAACCGAACCCCAAGTGTGACGTCACAATGCCAAGTCTCACCGACCCACCAATCAATGATTGCTAGCGATTTTCAAGNTATAAAAATCGGATGAATATAAAATTAACGTGGCATTTTGCACAGCATGTCTAATAGGGAGTGCAGTTCTACTCATAAACCAGTTGAATATAGGCGAGCTTCATTATGACGTCACGTGAATTTGGTGTGACGTATACCTAACACAGGGTGAAATACGTGTATTCAGCTGGATTAAATTTGAAATGATTTCTTATGAGGGATAATACTGCAGGTGTTCTTATAGCCGAGCCTAACCTTCCACGAGTAGTTTTGTTGGTTGTCATGACTGCAAAGTTGATGGGAGTGCTTTAATAGACAGTACAGTCTTAATTTCAGGATAAAACAGCTTGATGAGAGACGGGGCTGATTTTTTTTTTTTTTTTTACTTAGATGGGCAATTTTGTGTTCTATAATATTACTTAGGTATTGCCGAATTTGTGTAAGAGCATCAACATTCTCATGCGGCAGCCCAATAGTTGATTTTCTGCTAAAATGCAGACCGAAATTGTCAGAGGAGTTAAAATGACAAGTGCACAAACTTGCAGCATTAAACGTATGATTCAATGGTAAATTAGCAAAACCAAATATATCTTTTGTATTTTTATTTCCCTTTATACGTGTTCTGTCAAAGTAGTTGCTGTAAGAGTGTTTATACATCATATAGCTACATGTAGTGAGACAAATTCTTGTTCGTAGGAACAGCCAAAAGCATTTGAATAGAAAAAAACACCGTAGGGTTTATATAAAAAACTAAACATTAGACAGAGACTCTGCGTCTAATGTTTGATCATTTAGAAAACACCTCTAATTAACAATGAACTGATAGTAGGTAGCATTGATATGGCGCCTTATACGAAGTGTTTCTAATCGCTCTATACAAAGTCATATTGCATGACTATCGCAGGACTATCATGTGGTGTATGCTTAAAGCATTCCAGGTATTTCTTCCTCCCGGTACCCATTCACCTCACCTGTGTTGAGTGCAAAACAATGTCTTGTTAATGAAAATTAACGCCATGGGTGGGTTTCGAACCTATGATCCTCTGATCAAAACGGAATCACTTCACCAAGAAACCTCCATAAGTTAAGGTTTCCTTTACACGTACATATCAAGACAACGTGGATCAAAATTCACATTTCGTTTTTTTTCTGTGGTGATGTTCAGCGCATCTGCTGGAGCGAAAATGAAAATGAAGAGGTAGAGAAAGAGAGAGAGAGAGAGAGAGAGAGAGAGAGAGATTGAGAGGCCACATCTTCTGTTGTAAGAGCCCAGTACTCATTCTGCGTTAAAGGCCAACGTATGTCAAGGGTACATTTAATTTATCTTACGGCTCCTGACAATGAGAAGACATAGGTCATGGCTTAGCTATCGTTCAATTCGTAATCTGCCTGCACTGACAGATGCAAATCTATCAACGTTAGCCGCACGTATCCTTCAATACGCATTTCTAAATGTTCTACGCGCAAAAAGACCGCACAGGACACTCAATAAACGCTGGTCAAAACGCAAAGGTGTAACCGAACCCCAAGTGTGACGTCACAATGCCAAGTCTCACCTACCCACCAATCAATGATTGCTAGCGATTTTCAAGACTCGTCGAGATCACAGATCGTCCAAAAATACCCACAATGCCTAGGGTGACTCGTCGTCCACAGTCATCTGATGTCGATTTTGTCTCCAGGGAGAGTTCCCGCCAAAAAACTGTTTCACGTCGTTGCCGCGCCGACGACTTGGGTGGGGGTCTTTTTGTGTTAAAGGCTCAAATAAAGTTTTGGTAATAGCTAATACTTTTTACGTTAAATTTGTCTTTAAATCCAAATGAAAATAAATATAGTATCATAAATATCTTGCAAACGAAATATTGTGTGAGAAATACATGATTTTTGGTAAAGCTATTACAAAAAATAAAACAAGAAAGAACAAGAAAAACAAACAAACAAACAAATGAATGATTACATAAAATACATGAATACACAAATGAATAAATAAATGAATTAATGAATAAATAAATAAATAAAACAAACTGCCCTGTTTAACAGCTACACTGTAGTCATATTTTTTTATTAAAAAATCGCATCTACTGGACAAACAAACATTTTTTTTGTCTGATCAACGATTCCCCCATTCCCAGTCACGTGAAATCCCTCTTACCAGTGGGATACTTGTATAAGGAACACCATTTTAATTTGCATGTTATTTTCGATTTAACTATTGTAGAATGAACCCGTTTCTTTCATGTAAATATCATGTTTGTATACATGTATTTTGTCTATATGTATTGCCTATTATACAGGGCCCTCAGGTAGAGCAGGACAGTGTTTCATTAAGTTATGAAAGCTATCAGAACGAATTTACGCACGACTGGTGTCAGTTCTTGTGCTGTATGATCGAGAATCTTACGCGTATTACACTGGTAAGCGTACTCCAGTCTTTCTTGAAGTCGTGCGTAAATTTAAAGAACGAATTGATGAAACACCGCCATGGATATTGATTACTAATTGGGCTTCTCTGTTAAGATAAAACGTAATAACTAGATAACTGAATAAATAAATAAATAGATAAATAAATAGAAAGACAAATAAAATAAATTGTCCTTTTTCGTCAGACAGATTCTTTTTTTTGTAAAATTCGTACTAACTGGACAAAGATACATTTTTTTTGTCCGATGAACGATTCCAACATTTTAATCCCAGTCACGTAAAACCCCGCTTATACCAGAGGGATATACTTCTAGGGAACACCACTTTAATTTGCATGTTATTTTCGTCACTCTCAATTACGCAAAATGAACTGTATCACACTCACCTATTTTGAGAACCTGTTTATCGAGATTGGTTTCCGATTGAAAAAAAACCAGGTTGCTCTAGAGCTGATTTGACGGCTCATCTGAAATTCATTGACTATTGATAATGTGTGTTTCCTTCCCATATATATACTTCCAAGATTGAGGCAACATCATATGACCTTCCCCCCTCTATTCGTTCTCATCGTCAACTTTCTCCTTCTCACCAACCCTGACCTTCATCTTGCAACGCAGACTAGCATGTTAATTTAATACCCATTTAGTTCATCCCCAACCTTCTAAAAGCAAATAATATCAAAGAAAAAAACACAAGCGATTCCATAAAGGTATAGATTCACAATGGTCTGGATGCAGAAATTTATGTGAAACGAGCTGATGTGCTTTAAATGCCTAAATATAACTCTCTACGAAATAAGGAGAAGATTTTCGCACGTATTCTGGCATATGTTACTTAAAAATACTTATCAGCCGTTATTCCTACGATGCGCTAAATGAATTGCACTGGGGCCGACCGGTGCAAAATGAGTGGAGTGACAGGTGGTATTGGTTGCGGCTTGTGAATTGGCATTTATTTTGTACGTGAAGCATGTTGTGTTGGGGAGCGCGACGCACGTCGTATTTTTTTTATTTCGCGATAATTAATCCATTTATTGATCGATTTTGTTCAAACAAACTATGAACATGCTCTAATTTGCTATTGAAAAAAAAATCATTACGGTAATAATTTTACTGCAGCTTACAAAGAAGTAGAATCTCTGAAGCGTCATCTCTCCCAGAACTGATCTAACGTTATTGTACTATAACATCGTGGACCTGTTTCATAAAGGCCTTTGTAGCGGATTGCCCACAATACACGCATTTACGTTATCGACACACCAAGTCACTTGACACAAAGTTGCGAAAAATATAATTGTTTTAATAATATATCTGATATATTTTTTTTTAATAATCATATATTTCTTATCTATAGGCTGATTTCGAATTCAATCAAATTTAAATATGTTTGACGTGGAGTTTTCCTTCAAGAAAACTATTACCTGTTCATTGAAAATGAAAATCGTTATGTACACTACTTACCACGTTTTCTGGTTATTATAAATATACCGAGGAAATATATGATTTTCTCAAAACTTTACCCAGATTACTTTAATAATGATTATGTTTTCACATTTTCCATTATGACAGACTTTATATTATTCTCAAATTATCCTCAAAAGTATGAAAATATGATATCATATTTGCAAGAACTGAGTAATAAAAAATGAAATATTGTGAGACCGAATAACTATCATTATAGCAGCAGACCATGTATGTAATAATATTGTCTTTTATAGTCACCCTTCCAAATTACAACGAAAGATGGCGACAAACAACCTAATCATCTATAAACCATTAATGACATATACACAAAATAACAACCGCAATGTTAGCCACGGTGTCATGAATGTGAAATTCTATCATACTGAGGAAATAATTACTTTTTTTTATTGATCATTTGTCTACCTTTTGTGACCCTGTCCATAGCAGATTTCACTAACAATTTATTTACGTAACCATTATTTCTTATTTGGGCTGATTGAAAGAATCATCCAATCATTAGGTGGTCTGTCATATTTGACAGATCACCTTTTGTAATCGTCCGAATTTTCTTTCTTTGGAAATTAGGTTGCAATCTTGTTTTTAGTACAAAGTTCTATTTTTGATTTCTTTTTCCCTTCTACCAACGATGATAATGCACAAACACGTTGATAAATCTTTTATTTAGCCTCAGGACTCTTCCATGAATTATGTGTCATGATGGCATAATGGTCCATCCCCTAATTCATTCAACGGAGATTTGGGACACCCTTCCATCTTTATTATGTAACAGTAATAAAACCAGCCAAAATCTTCAATTTAAGAGCACATCTGTATTAACGAAATATTTTTTAATCAAAACTACCCCCCCCCCCCCA
>BQKZ01002973.1:26072-39303 GCA_036244855.1 Temnopleurus reevesii | reverse complement strand
GGGATAACAAAATACTTTCTCGTACCAAATAACAAAATGGTAGCCCCCAGGGTATTGCTAGCAGACGAAATCTTAGCTCAGAAACTGAAAATTTATCTCCTTATGCTGTTTTTTCTTGTACAATAAAATATTTTATTAAATCGGTAAATATTATACCTACTGAAATAAGTAAATATATTTTTGGGGTTTCATTCCCCTTTAAAGAAAGTCTCTTTATATATAGATTAGGATTTTTGTCCCCCGAGCATGGCCCTTTGATGGTTTTGATGGCAAGCTTTCAAAATCATCCCATGTAACAGGTTTTTGGAAACAGAGAAGGGATGAGAGAAAGATTATAACCACTATTCAAATACATTTTAGGAACAATTCTCTAAAAAAAGTATGTGATTCTACGATTTTGGAGGGATCCCCTCGACTTGCACCTGAACAAAACACAAATATCTCTAAAAATCGGAAGCGCACGAACGGTATAGTCAACATGCTGAGTGTGAGGGAAGAGGATAATCATCTCACCTGAGTTTTAGTGCATTTAAATGAATATCCTTCTTGAGTCTTACCGACCATTCATGACGTTTATCATCAGTGACATGCATAAAGATCACACGGAAAATTACAACGGCATGCAAATCACATTCTACTCCACCCTTTTCCCCTTCCCTTATGTCGCAGATAATCTCGCCTGAAGTCACCCGAAAGTTTGCCTCACATGAGATAATCCCTAAGAATGATGTCATTCTTGTTTCCATGGTAACACCCACAACAAAGGTGAATTTTCATTCCTAACGAGACAGTACGTGTCTTTTTTTCTAACCTCAAGATTCCTTTAAATAACCCTAAAAACGCAGGCTGCAGGTTGGTAAAGGCACAGGCACACCAAACATGGCACGGCATAACGGCGCTGTATTTACGCGATATCTTGGTTGGCATTGGTCAGTGCCCTCCTCCGCTCACATGATGTTCAACAATCGGCCAATCACAGGCTGACAGGGGAGACATCGCGTAAAAAACGTGCCGTGATGCCGTGCCGTATTTGGTGTGCCCGGGCCTTAAGGCCTTAAAAGAAGAGTCTACCCAAAAATAATAATTTTTTAACAGGAGCAGAAAAAATTCGCAAGCAGAACAAAAAAAGTTTGAAGAAAATCGGACAAGTAATTCAAAAGTTATGGATTTTTAAAGAGTTAAAAAAATCAGCAAATCAGTGAAGATTTTCAGACATGTTGCCAATTTGATGACATCACGGGTGCACAACAACTCAGGATTTTCTTTATCTTTATGGTGCAAAAAATCATCATTTTTACAGAAAGATACAAAGTTTTTATGAATGTAAACATGCAAATAGGAGATCCACATATCTTAGTGCGGTATGGTGTGTCATCCCGTAGGACTTTGGTGCCAAAATTTATTTTATGATTGATTTAGCTTGAATAGGGTCTAAATAAGCCAACAATGATGGGGTTCAAATTTTCCGACCCCTCGACCCCCTCGTGGGGGTCCACTTTGGCGCCATATTTACTGTATTAAAGCCAATGTGGGAAATAACGTGTTATCAATACTATTTCTAGGAATTTTTGTGCCAATTTCCGTAAAAAGCTATCCAAGATGTACAGCAACATATATATGATGATATTTTTATCTGGAATAATTTTTTCGTTCACTATATAGGGGNCACAATGGACCGGTTTGGGTTTCTTTATGTACGTACACAAAGTCAGTGTTATTCTAAAACACCTTTCGCTGTTCGCCTGTGCTTGCTGAATAGGTAGTTATTAAATAAATAATGAAATACCTGCGGTGGATTGTACTATTCAAACGAAAATGTGGTTCAGCCAATTTTCATATCTCACCCATTTCCACCCTCCTGTGAGGTGTCATCAGCAAATATCAAACAGGGGTTTATTTCCTTTCTAGTTTAGCTATATGAAACTGGCATCCAGAGTGATAATTCACAGTTGGATTCACGCATTCCTTTCCGAAATGATTTCAGAATGCCACCAAGTGTGGGCGTGAGGCAGCATGTCAAATCATACAACAAATGAAAATAATCACATTCATAACTATAAATAGTCATTCAAGCATTTTGCAGGAGACTTGGCTGCACACATATACAACATAGACGAGAAGAAATGATAGAAAGAATAGTGTTTGATTAGAAACGTGAGTTAATTAAATATGACATTTCGTGAAACCGACCTGTAAAGTCACAATCCGAAAACAAGAAATCGTTTGAACTCTAAAGTTTCTCGTTGCATAAAACTTGTTGCCATAAAAAAACTCTGGCAAACACGGAAACTATAGCAAAGAACCATTTTGCCAGATCTGGCCCCAGGACAAGTCATACCAACATTTTGTTGTAAATTATTATCTCCGGGTCAAAAATGAATGGAGTGACAGCAAAAAATAAAAAATAAAAAAAAATGAAAAAATGTCGCTTCTCATCTTTTTTTCTTTCGATGATGACGGATTGAAGCTATCGTGGTCATGTTGGTGCTTAAACGAATGCACGTTTTTTCTTATATCCATTTATTAATTTTATTTATTTAAAAGCTTGAAAGCGATGAAGCTTCAAGCTCAGCCCAATTACCCCATTAATTAATAAATGCTGGTCATGCTAGTAGTTCTTATTGATTATGACAAATTGGCAGAGGACTTCGAAAGCTACTTATTTTTGCATAAAGCGGTGTCTACATTTGTGATGATATGTGCTCTGACGTAAATATCACTAATTGCAACACCAACAAGGGTAATTAGTGATTCAAAATAGTAAGGATTACATTGACCATTAGCAAATATAGGCTAATGAATGTTACCGCTTATAATATATGTTGTACGATAATGGTAAATTATAGTATGTATATCTGCTAAAGTGATTGATGTTACGCTGCTATGCACCCAAAACTGCATTTTTATGCGTCCATATTTTATCAAAAGCTCTTCCGTTTATTTGTGCATCTTGAGGAAAAAAATAACGATTGAATAGTAACTAGGCAACAAATGAACAATGTAAATCAAACAGACTGGCGGATCAACCTTCGACAGATCTTATTTTAAACTTTACATTTTACATCACCACAGTTACTATTCTTTCCAATATGACGATATCCCTTCAGACTTATTGATTACTTAATGTCAATTATTAGTTTTTGCAATCATGATACAAGTCTACTTCATTTTATAAGCAAGCACTGTTTAACTATACAATTTCCTAATATTTTACCATTGATTTTGATGCCTTTGTTGTCTTCGGTCTTTGGTATCTAGGGCATAACTGTTTTACCAAACAAATATATAAAACGCGTATTATAGATGCAATTTATATAGCGCACGTATCCACTCTGCTGAGTGCTCAAGGCGTTTTACATTATTATTACACTGGATTTAGCCCGGCGGCCATTCACGGCGCACTTGGCATTTCAAAGAATAAATATTCCTGCCAGGTACACATTTACCTCACCTGGGTTGAGTGCAGCACAATATGGATGAATTTCTTGCTGAAGGAAATTGACGCCATGGGTAGGATACGAACCTACGACCCTCTAGTTGAAAGGCGAGAGTCACGACCACTACACCACGGCCTTAATTTCAGCAATAAATGCTTGTGTCTGTAATCAAGATATCTCGGACAGTCATAAATTGACTCGAGTTGCTTGTGGGTTCGATCCCTGGTCGCGTCTTTCGGATGGTGACGTTTAAATGTCGGCCCTTCCGTCTCTCTTCTTCGCCTGGTGTAAATATTTAAATTTGAATGATACACGCCATAAAACCAAATTTCTCTCTACCCCCTCTCTTGCCCTCTCTCCTCTCTGTCTCTCATTAATAGGTTTGTTGCAATGAATTGGACCCCCCCCCCCCCCATTGGTTATTTTGTCGTGGAATGTGCCGCTAAGAAGGTCCATCAATTAGCCTGCCATAGAGTCCCTTGTGAGTTATACCAGCACCAATCAATACCTATACGAGGCTACAGTAAGAACACGATGGGGGAACCATTGCGGACAAAGTAAACATTTTTTACAGGCTCCGTGGGGGGGGGGGGGGCACATAAAAATAAAAACGAAGAGATGTATGAGAGAACACCAACCGATTGGTGACATAATAGTCCAGTTGAGGACACTATGGTCGGTCTGATGGTACCTGCCTCCGCACATATCCTCACCCTAAACTCGCATGGACATTTACCAGTCTACAGAGCATTAACTTGGGAGATAACCCAGGGGTCCTCAACTGTACTAGGTAATAATTATCTGCGCACATTTGGGTTTAAATCTGTTAAATCTTCGACGAAATATTATTCATGCTGGATTTAATTTTGCTCCAGTTTGCTGATAAGGAGCACAGAATTGATGTTTGTCATGAAATAACTAATGATAATAATGATGGTAATGGCAATGGCTACTTGTATAGCCCACAGGTCCACCCTTTTGGCGCTAAAGTTTTTTGGTAACATGGACGGACAGCTTGTTGCTCATCGTTCTTAAAGTGAAACAACAATAACAAACAAACAGATGAAGTTCCATATTTTATTGAAAATTAACTGAGAAAAAACATGTATTTTCCTAGCAGCTAACCACTGAGAGTGGATTGAGTAGGTTTGAATGGAAAGTTGTTGACTTGTCCACTTTCTTTGTCCTTCGTGATAAAAGTGCAGACCACGGTTTTGTCTATGAAGTCCAATAATTGAAATAACCACAATAACAGAGCAAGTATAATTATAACTGGTATTGACTCTCCCTGAATTCTTGCAAAATCGATTTCACAAGGACAGGCGCTCAGGGAGATTGGAGGCTGTTTGTACAATACGATAATGACTGTATCAGTTGGAATAATTCGGAGACTGGACAAAGATCAGTAATGGTCAGGATGCAGAAAGTTGATGTGAAACGATGATGTATTCACAAAATTGCTTTACATGCATACATATATTTGTGTACGAATTAAGATGTGTGCACGTATCATGACTTATTTTGATATGAAATGCCAATCAGCCGTTATTCCTAGGGAAAGTTAGAGGAATATAGCACCGGCAAATACGGGTAAAAATAAATGGAGCGTCAGATGGTATTGTGTGTAGAATGTGATTTCCCATTTATTTTGCACGTGAGGCGATGTGCTTTTGAAAAGAGCAAGGTGTGTTGTATTTTTTTTCTTTCGTGATGATTAAGCCATTTCTGTGTCAATTTTATTTAAACAAACTAGGAACATGTTTTTTTTTGGCTATTGAAAAAACACATTACGGTAATATTTTTACTGCACCTTACAAAGTAATTAAATGTCTAAATCGTCATCTCTCCCAGAACTGATATATATTTATATATATTTTCATACGCGGACTCTAACATTTACATTGAAGTCAGAATATGTTGAAATAAAGAATTGCATTCCTTATTCAAACATTCGCCCACCACATGTCTTCAAACAGTTGTATTCAGGGGTATATGCCTTGATAATTATAATTCCCACCCACGATCTTTTCCAATAGTTGGAAGGAGAAATGTGAATTTAGGTGTAAATAAATTCACAATAGACGTATGGATTATAAAAATAGTAATCACAAAAATGCATCTAAAATGACCACACGGTGCCCTTAACTATTTATTGTAAATGCATTTTTTTTCCTGCTCAGATTTAGGTGAACTGAAGCTCACAAATCAAAATGCTACTCATTCTTTCTTTAAAGCAGTACCGGTAGTGCAACTGGTTTGGTTTGGTTTTATTTCCCGTAAAGTAAAAAGCAACTCAAAATAAAAACGATCGATACAAATAAATACATTCAAAACTGAAACAAATACAAAGATAAACAATTGAAATGATAAAATATGTGCTCATTTTATAAATTTGTATCATAATATTATAATTTTTACATTTAGAAAGTGCTCTTTAATGAGATTCAAAAGGATAATTTTTGAGAAAGTAGGGGAATGTGTTTGTAAATTTCTTGGATTAATCAAAATACATATTCAGGGGTGGCTATTTCTCGAGCCAATAGTATGAAAGGATGCTTCTAACATTTCAAGATTGCATAATCTATATACTCGAGGTTAGGAATGTACATGCGTCTATAATCGATTATAAATGTACCACATATTCTGCAAAACTTGAACAATCATTCGAAATGTTATTCATGTTATTTATTATTTTGTTTTTATCATTCATCATAGAATGATAAAGAGGTATACACAATAATAAAATTCTGAAATGTTCATCCAATTCTTTGCATGAGAAGTTGTCCTTTATCAAGGAAGAATATATTAAACTAGTGTCGAAGAACACGACACTGAAACATTTTACACATTTTAGGTTATATCTTTTCCAAAAACTCGTTCATTTTTTGCCAATCTTTTGTACAACATTGTCATGATACTATATTCTATTTTATATAGATTTTAAGACAAAATTTGGTGACAAAAATATATTCGCTTTTACCAAATCTTTACTTGGGCTTTAACGTCATTCGTAACCTAGCGAAACACTGCCCTGGTCTACAGTATCCTTATGTCGCGCCGTGGCAAGCGCAGGTGGGTGTATGGAGGGTGCTCAACCTATTGTATATACCATAATGTAAACGCATTACATGCATTGTCACATTTGTCATGTGACGTGTAGTATTTATGTCAACAGCTTGATAAATCACAAGACTAAATTCCAAGCTTTGAGCACGTTTGGTTGTGACGGGTAAGACGTCAATAGTATAAAGGATTGTCAAAATACAAGATTTAAGATTGATGTTTAATAGTATACTGAAATCTTCATAAGTATCTCGATTCTAGATCATTCTTTATCAATTTCGTGGGTTTTTTCAAATCTGTGAAACTGAAGTATACTGACGCAAGACAGTTTTCTTTACAAAAGTCATTTTTTTTAGTATCATTAACATTTGCGCAACCAGGATTTTGAAACTCGGAGCTGACAAGCAGAAAGGGTCATCAACTGATATTCGGCGCCCTTCTTAGCAAATTTGGCGCCCCTAGCTCTATAAACCAAGTAGTTATTTTAGTAGAATTCCTTGCTCTGACCATCCCCGAGGGGGGGGGGGGGTGTTGTGCCCCAAGGCCCCCACGATATGCGCATGATTTCAACAATTTATTACAATAGTATCTTAAAAAATTATTCAGATTTTTTTTTTTGGTTACAAGCTATTTCCCTTGAACAAGTAAATTGCACTCAAAGCTTTATTTGACGAAAGGTTGTTGATGGCACAAGCAATTGCAGTTTTACTTCATTTAATAGATGAAGTGAATACGCAGATTCATGTAAATTGTTGTACTTCGATTCAATCAATTTAAAGCATATTTCAATACAATGACCAAGCAAAAATATCGAGTTAAATATATTTTAATAGATCCGTCTGTATGACAATTCAATTTTGCTAGTCGGGGAAATCCCAAAATCATACTTCAGAAGATTGATAAAAAGCGACTGGAGCTGATAGTTTATTTCAGGTTCACTATTCTTTTTTATATAATCATAAAACCGTCATTAACCCAGCTTAGACGCCCCCACATAATTAAATCCATATTTACATTTGACAGTCAGCTCATCGGCTCATAAAATGGCCTCACAGCATATTGCCCAGTCTTTTAAAACCCCATAGCAACTACTTTGAAAATCATAGTTCATACCCTCAGCCTCTGTACCGCTTGCATTCCTTTAATTCAAGTTCGGAGGTCTATTTAAACACGTCTTTTTATTCAAAAGGTTCATGTTTGGTCTCGAAATCTACCTGCTGGAAAAAGTCTGTTCTTAAAGACTACTAACTCATATCGGGATGTCAAAATGGTCACGTGACATTGTTAGGAATTCGAGCCACGCGTGGGCAGGTGTGTGTATATCTAAGGAATGTCAAGTACCCTGGAATTAACGACAGTGTAGTTCAACAGGTGAGAATGCAACCGTTTAAAGCGGAAATAAGAGTATCATCTAACGCGGCCAAATCACCAGTGGGATATCAGTATCGCTGCCCACGTGGGGTGTACAGATGTTTTGAATAATTATTCCGCGCGCAGGGGGTGGATTGTGGGATCTGGGGCCCGTAACATAAAACAAGTTAGCAATCAATCGCAAACTTTAGTACACAATTTCCCATAGACTTGCGATTGATATCAATCGTACGATCGATTGCAAAGCTTTATGTTACGGGGCCCTGGTTAAGATATCTCCCAAAATATCGCTATTTTGGTGGGAGACAGGGATAAATAATTCAGGTAAACTTGATGAAGTAATAAAATAGAGATATTATTCTTTGAACAAGGTAAAACTATTTCCGTAAAATTAAGTCGAGTGCCAATTCAATGGTCCTTTTTAATGATATTCAAATCAGAACCGGCTTGTGACTGTTGTGTCTGCATAGTTAAATACACGGAGGACAACTCTATGTCCATGACCGACTTTATATAATAATGATATATAAATAATCAATATCGTGTTAGGGATTCTGAGAAACAATGATGTGTGCACAATTGCGTCATTACGTTTGATGCCTTACGTCTGATGCCTAGAGATGTCAAAATTCGTAATCAGGATTTATAATGTGATTTATAATGTGGTTCGGACTCTGGCCTCTTAACTAGAGGGTCGGTGGTTCGAATCTCTCCCAGGGCGTTAATTTCCTTCAGCAAGAAATTTACCCATAGTGTGCTGCACTCAACCCAGGTGAGGTGAATGGGTACCAGCAGGAATTTATTCTTCTAAATGCAGAAGCGCCTACTTGGCAGCTATGCTATGGCCGGGTAATAATATTAGATAATTTGTCTCGCGCCTCTGAATAGGTGACTAGAGAGATGGCGTGCTTAAATGCTATATATTATTATTATTATTATTATCCGTACAAAATGTTATCGTAATCCGTTTTTATTCACGTCAAGTCGATGGATAGATGTGTTAATGCGAGCAAAAAAACCAGAACATAGCAATCCAGAAAGATACCATTATGCTTGATATATAATAGGTTTTTTTTAATCTACGGCATTATATGAAAAACTCTTTTGCAAAAGCAGTTATGCCAGGTTTCCATCAAATTTGAATTATCCATATTATCTCCCATTTATATTTCCGTGTTCATGTAAAACACATTTCCGGGTCTGAATTCGATGTTGAGCCTTCCGTATAATTGTGTGCAAAGTTACGCTGAGAAATGTATTTTATCTCGTAAGTCCTGAAGATCTATAACCACTTTCGCAAATATGATCTCCATATTCTGTCAATGATTCTCACTCAACCGATTTTTTTTCTACCTTGTTACTCATTGGCATACCCGAAATCAATTAGGCAGGTTCACTGACAAAGGGGAATTGTTTGCATCCTTTGTACACAAAATTGTTTTAAAAACTAGGAAGCTTGCCCGAGGCTTGCCCGACATAGCAACAAGTTTTATATGCAAACTGAATTCCAGGTATTGTAGTTCAACTATGCACGAATTGTACATGAATAAGATGTGCATCTATTAGTAAACTTGCCTATTACCTGATTACGATCATTTAGATGCCAATGCATTCAAAATTCTTACAAAGCTTATGATCATGTCAGATGTGGATGTGTCTGGAGCGGACATTTTGCTCACCAAACCATTACAGATGAATATAGCTAGCAAACTTTATATGTTGACTTTAATCGGCTGACCTAGGCTATATAAAAGTGCGACGGCGGGTAATGAAAATTATCTTTAAGATCGTCTGACAGGCTACTTCTAAACATATATTTTATCGGCAGTAAAAAACCGTTGCTTGATAACAAAACATGTGTTGCTAGCGAAAAGAACAAACAATATTACGTCAATCAAAGAGAACTATTCGAAATATTTCATATGTAATGATGAACTCCTATTATCATTATTTTTCTACGACTCGTTACAAATTCCAAATGTCATCGCCCGATAATATAAATATGTTTTGTTGTTGTTTCTTAGTGATGAGATACCCTTGATGGATCAAAATAAAACAAACGGAAAAACAATGCAAATGTACAGGAATAATAGTACATAACTATGATTGTTTGTATACCTTCCAATGCTATTTTTGAAAGATGGCGTCGGTCGGAATTTTAGTTTCAATTATTATTACTATTTTGTCTTTCTTTAACACAATTCCCACAAGTCATTAGGAAAGATGATTTAATTGAAATGGGGTTAAAAGCCAAAGATTATCTTAAAATGAGTTCTCAGATTGAATTCAAAGTCATAATTAACGTCCTAAAACAATGTAAATGTAAAGGAATAACATTAACTAGCCTCGGTCGGTAATTTTGTCTCAATTATTATTACAATTTTTGTTTAATTTCTTTAACACCATTTCCGCAAGTCATTGGGGAGAAAGGACTTGGAAGGGATTGAAAAGCCAAATATCATTTCTAAATCACTTTTCAGGTTGTATTGAAAATCACAAGATTGTAAAACACTGTAAATGTAAAGGAATAACAGTACATGATGCAAAAAAATGGTTTGGATGCCCTCAATACAAATGCTATTTCTGAAAACTGGCGTCGGTTGGAATTTCATTTCATTTCCTTTTCTCATTTCTTCAAATTATTTAACACAATTTATTCAGAAAATTACACTTGGAAGTAAATGAAAAGCCAAGGATCATCTGATTTTTTTTTAATATATTGTATTCAACATGTTCATTTATAATTTTGCTGTGATTTTCGATTTGAGTGAAAAGTAAAGTAAAAAAAAAAAAAAAAAACCGTCAGGTCATGCCATGTCAGAGGTTCGGTCGATTGAGGGCACGTAAACAATTTTTGTTTGGCTTAAAAGGACAATATCTATAAGAGTATATTATAAAGTAATCTATTTCTGAAATATCAACACGAACATTAATATGATCCCCCTTTCCAATGTTATTGGAATAGTGACTGGCTTGTATTGTAATTGTAATATCCGCACTGTTTAATGATTGACGAGCGGATCTATTATTGCATACTTAATTTGGTTACCTATGAATTCTAAATATATACCACACCAGAAGTTAATAAAAAAGGAAACTTGTACATTTTGATACACTCAACCAATGTATCAGAACAATTTTGTTATAATCTATTCCTTATGCTTCAGCTTCTTTTTTTAAATATCAAGACGCGTCTTAAAATAACTGAAATTGAACAATCCCCAATTTTAGCGAGTTCGTGCCCCGGAACTATGATCGTGTATGAGTATAGGGTGAGTCTATCCGCTAATTAACCACAACAAGCATAGCGAGTCATTTTGGAGGACGATCAGAGGCCAAGCTATTTAGAAACACGTGGCTTTCTTTGATATTTTACACCGTATTTTTCACATGTAATATGAGGAAGTGCACGTTAAGCATGAATGTTATACACAAAGAATCGAAGTATAACTTTTTAATCTATAATTGTTGTTGTTCTTAAAGGCAGTCCGTCATGATCGACATGACTTCCGGTTTCGAGCGCGAACGGATGGCGTGTTGCGTATTGGCAACAACGATATCTAAACATTTCCTTCCTTACGCACCTTGCCAAGCTCAGAAACTCGGAACACTTCGTACGACTTTCCGATGCTTGTTGTCGTCGCGTGTATTTTGGCTTCGATTGTTTCTAAAAACATGCAGAACACATACGTTTGCGACTACCGAGCTGTGAGCTAGCGAAAAAGAGCTTGCTCACTAGCTATTCCAGGTAAACAAAAATATGTGATTTTTCTGCTCGGCAATCCTCGCAATCAAAATGGCAGCGGACAGTTTGGCTCCTAACCGGAAGTCATGTCGATCATGACGGACCGACTTTAACATGCTTAAAATAAACTTAAATTGGTAAATACCTGCATTTAACCGAGCAGACGAGTTCGTGACCCGGAACAGTAATCGTGCGTGAGTATAGCGTGAGTTTCTCCGCTAATTAACCACTAGCTAGTCACTTTGGAGGATGATCAACGGCCATGTTATTTAGAAACACGTGTTTGTTATATTTTTATACTAATGTTTCTGCGCATAAAACGCAGGTGTTACATTTTACACCAGCAGGGATCTATAATAGTGTTTACTCCACTGAAAAAAAACAGTCGGTGCTTGAATAAGTCTAGTGTTATTTAAAGAATTTTTCTGATGTGGGCCTTTATTGATTCTGGCTAGTGTTAAACTTAACACATGTATTTTTACACTGTACATATAATCGAAGTACGAACTTGTGTTGTATAACTGCTCCTTACGATATATTTTTAAATCGATTTGTCTACTTCTTGAAACTGAGATTTGATATTCCATGGCATTTTGTGATGATAAAGTAGATTTAACTAATTAACGTTCTACAAAAGGATTGATCAGAAAGACAAAGCTAACTGAATTTATTGGAGAAAAAACAGTCCATAGTAGCTCAAATTCTTTGAATTATTTACTGCCACTAAGTCTACATCTTCATCAGATCGTTAGACATTCGAATCGACGACCACAAAAACCAGATTGAATATAAAGAACTTATTCATACCCTCTTCACAGTGCTGAATGTAATAACACTGTATTGTTACCCCGGTATTAGCCCAATAAAACCTGATAATGATAACATATGAACATTGTAAAGAAGAAATATTCCTGTCGGGTACACATCCACCTCACACAGTTAACCAGTAACATATGCTTGCTCCAATTTTTTTCTTAAAGAAAGTCTCTCTGTATATAGATTAGGAT
The DNA here is from genome assembly GCA_036244855.1 of Temnopleurus reevesii. Taxonomy (NCBI): domain Eukaryota; kingdom Metazoa; phylum Echinodermata; class Echinoidea; order Temnopleuroida; family Temnopleuridae; genus Temnopleurus; species Temnopleurus reevesii. The sequence continues at coordinate 26,680 of BQKZ01002973.1, read as the reverse complement.
TTTGTCCCCTATCATGGCCTTTTGGTGGCAAGCTTTCAAAATTATCCCTATTACAGGTTTTTGGAAACAGAAAAAAAGACGAGAGAAAGAGAATCATAACTATTCAAAGACATTTCCGGATAATTCTCTAAAGGTCCTCTGTTTCTGCGATTGTGGAGGGATTCTCCTCCCCCTTGCCTTGCACTAGAAAAAAAAAACCATTCATATTTCTAAAAATCGAAAGCACACAAGCGGCATAGCCAACTGGCTGAGTGTGAGGGAGGAAGGGGAATATTCATCTCACCTGGGTTTGAGTATACATCTTGAGATGGATTAATTTCCTGCATGATTCTTAACAACTGAGCCATGACGTTTATCATCATTAACATCTATAAAGATCACACGGAAAATGACAACGGCATGCAAATCACATTTTACTCCACCCTCTTCCCCTTCCCTTATGTCGTAGATAATCTAGCCTGAAGTCACCCGAAAGTTTGCCTCACATGAGATAATCCCTAAGAATGATGTCATTCTTGTTTCCATGGTAACACCCACAACAAAGGTGAATTTTCATTCCTAACGAGACAGTACGTGTCTTTTTTTCTAACCTCAAGATTCCTTTAAAT
>BQKZ01002973.1:0-22367 GCA_036244855.1 Temnopleurus reevesii | reverse complement strand
GCTTTACATTATTATTACCCTGGCTTTAGCCCGGCAGCCATTCACGGCGCACTTGGCATTTCAAAGAATAAATATTCCTGCCAGGTACCCATTTACCTCACCGAGGTTAAGTGCAGCACAATGTGGATGAATTTCTTGCTGAAGAAAATTGACGCAATGGGTAGGATTCGAACCTACGACCCTCTAGTTGAAAGGCGAGAGTCAAGACCACTACACCACGGCGCCTCCACTGGAACCAGGTAAACTCTACATTAAAGTCTTTGGAAAATGACAGAATTCAGTAGTCAATGGGTTAACATTCATGACGTTTCGGCAACCCTGAGCTGTTCCACATGTAATGCTGAATTATTCGGTTTTAGGGATAATTCAAATTTTTTCCTGTAATGTTTGCTTGGATCATTGGCAAGCTTGTTACGGGTTCAAATTATATTGATGATAGTAATGATAAAAATGCATCTTATTTAACCGGGGTAGCCACTTCAATTCTTAGAACTGTTCTCTCAGCGGGCCCTGCAGTATTACTATCCCAATGTATTGGATTGAGGCAAGCAAGTATACAATGTATGTACATCTTCCAATCCTAGGAGTATTCCAAATTTGTGCAATAGGCCACTTTCACATTTAGAATTTTATACACGTTTCTTTGTCAAACGCACAGTGACAAACAATTTGTTCATCTGCTATAAAATAATGACATTTCAATAGAAGGAATGTGAATAGCACGCAGTGGTTGTTGCTTGATCAAGCTACAATGTTTGTCCAACCTAGCAACGCCCATGTATGCAAGTCGCATTCTGACTATTGTACTCTCATTATTTTCTGACAGCGGAAGACATAGTTTGATGTGGGGCAGACGTGAATAAATTTGAATATATTACGAAAGTGGTCTATTGTAAAATACAAAAGCAATGATGACAATGATATAATGATGAAAATAAAAAATGGTAGTAATAATACCGAAAAAGATGATAATGATATCCATGGTAGTGATAAGAACTAATGGTTTGGCTTAACCAGAACTCTTGCCTCACAAGCGGGAGGCACCGGATTCGATTCCCAACCGCGCCATATACCAAGAACGTTCATTTTGAACTGCTCAGCAGCTGCCAGGCCCACGATCTTAATGGGCAGTTTGTGCTAATAATGTAATAAGAAATATGGACAAAGCAAACTTCCCTGGGGAACGCCACATTTTATACTCGATATTGTAGAGCATTGGTCATTTCATCTCTCGGCTTGTCCCCTATAACAGACCGAAATATAAAAAAGAGACTGTCGTGTCTTCTTTTTTTTAATTTTTTTTTTTTAGAAGCAGGAGCATTTTTTAAATTATAGGCCTAGTCCAATTCGAGAGAAACCCTTGATAGCGATCTCGATTGTCATACGCGTTCTTTTTTAATTCATATTTGGGTATGATTGATAAAGATCTCTTAACCATCTGTCAAAGAATAATAGAATGGAATGAGCAGGTGTTCTAAGTAATTGTTACACTGAACAAATTTGAGAAATATGCGAAACATTCGAACACCTTTCAATTAATACGTGCTACCAGATCAACCGACCAGTGCAAATAAAACGTTTGAGCACGTCCTTTGAATGCAAAGTAAAACAGTTTGCAATGACCTTGTTCAAAGAACGTAATGTGACATACACTGCAAAAAAAAGAACAAAAAGAACAAAAATCGCCGTTAATTGTTATATTTAACACCAGTCGGAATCTATATAAGACTACATCAGAAGAGTGTTATAATAACACCTATTTGAATTAAAAATTTAGTACATTTCAACATCGACTGGTGTAGTTCAGCGGCTTAAGCAACACCAGTAGGTGTTTAAATATATTGAATAGATTCCAAACGGTGCTTTTAACACTTCTATGGCGTGGCCATTTATAGATTCTGTTTTACACCAGCGAGGATTTTATGGTTTTTATCAAAGTATTTTAGAATTATATTGCTGACCACATATTTTTGCCTAAGAGAGTAGAAGCAATGTAATAGTACACATTTAGTCGTGTTAAACTACAGTGAGATCTCGTCTTTGCATTGTTATTACGAATTATAACAGCCTTTTCCCAAAGCTTTTGAGGAGATCTCACTGTAACTATCAATAATTAAGTTGTAACTATCTTTAACCCCAGATCTCTACAAATCTAATATTCTAAAGTCGACGTTTTTTTTTTCTCGTATATTGTGTATTGATATTGTTTATGTATATGTATATTGTTTGTAAACTATGTTATTACTGTACGTGAATGACATGAATGAAAAAATAAATGCCTTATTGGAGGGTTATAGAAACACCAGTGTTTTCGTAGTGTGCAATTTTAATTTTAACTTTTCTCAGAGATGCTTTAACAGATCGAACCTTCACGTTGCATAACTTGAATTTCACTTCAAAATCCTAAGTCCACGCTTAGAAAAGGGGGCAATATTGCATCTTACAACACTTTGGGTGCAACATTTCCTTCTTTGAGAAAGGTGCAACATTGCTCCTTTCTCTCAGTTTGCAAGTATTTACAGAACTTTCTAAATAGCGGCAGCAGTGGGATTCGAACCCATGCCTTGAATAATTGCTTTATTCCAAGCCAGACTATTTACCGACTGAGCTGTCCGTCTGCTATTATTGAACAGGTGACATCATGCCATTGAATTTGTCGGTACACGCAATATATCACCAAAAAGGTGTTCCCAGTGTTGCATTTATTTTCCCCGTCATATGTGCAATATTGCACCCTTATTTTTGGTTGCATGGTGCATGGTTGGAAAATAGCAAGTACGACGTACGTATTTACAGAAACATGTACCTCCTAATCAATTGAAATATGCTTAGTTTGTGTTTATTAAATTAAAACTTTTTTTTAAATTATGTTTCAAACTTACCATTTTTACGACACATTGATCACACTATACTCGTTCAAGTGCCATGAACTAAATTTGAATGGTATCATTAGGATCATAATGTTTCATAGGACACCTATTCAAATACAGTGTACAAGTAAGTTTTATCAAATGACATGTTTCGCTGGTTAGCATTTGAAATTCCCTTTAAATATGGATACTAAAAATAGCTCAAAGAATACGAAGAACGAATCAATGAAATACATATAGATTAGCTCACCTTCCCGAACCAAATATAGCTCATCGTTATATATAATTATCTCTCTAATGAGACTAAACTGATAAGAAGTTTCTATTTTCAGAAGAGTAAATAAAGGAATCGATTATTACAGCCAAGCTCAGCTAAAATACTATATCTTCAATTATGTAAGTGTCAATATTTTCATTTCATACAGGTGCAGCGAAACGTTGAGGCATACCTAATTATACACCTGATATATATGTACAAATATTTGAGGGGATGGAGAGGGGAGGGACTTGGAGTGTGGGGGCTTTGGATAATTTGTACTACCCTAATTAAATGTATGCTCGCACGTATACTCAATTCAATTAAAATCTATTTCCAAATCCAAATGGATAATAACGAGTAATTGCCAAACACAGCACATAAAACGATATAAACATAACAAATCTAAACATTGGACATAGTTGATTGCACTAGTAAAATATAATAAGAAACTGATGTTCCGGGCACATATGTTTGTAAAAGCCTTGCGCATATCGAGTGACTACCGATAACGTAATGAACTATAAGAAGGTACATTAATTTGCGTTGAAGCATTAACTGATATCTGTAAATCTTTTTGAATGATTATAGAGTAAAATCTATCGTATATTGATAACAACAACAAGACCAGCAACAACAAACCAAACAAAAAACGAAACACGGGCGACACAGCCCCTGTTCCCATCCGACCCGATTTTGTGATCCCATTCAGTCTTCTTCTTCTTCTTTTTCTTCTTCTTCTTCTTCTTCTTCTTCATCATCTTCTTCTTCCAATGTGAGTACATTATTCATTTAATCTCTGCAATGTGTAAAATAACAAAAATAAGGATGTCAAACGGTACAATATTGCACCTTACTTGGCAGTTTGCAGCCTTTATAAGGGATGTGCATCTTTTTTTTTGCGGAGAGTGTACATCAAAATGGTACACCCAGGAGTTTGAGACCCGAGGAGGGGGAGGGGGGGGGGGGGGGGGGGGGGGGGGGAGGGGTGGCTCGATTTTGGCGTCCCTCTAAAAAATGTGGTGCCCCCGGAGGACTTGGCTAGACTGACAAGCAACAATAATGGGCTTAATCTCAACGTAGGCGCCCCTCTCGGCGATTTCGGTGCCCTTTTTACCTCAAATTTGGCGCCTTCCTAGCTCTGGCCAGAAGGGTTGCGCCCCGAAGCCCCCCCCTTCCCCACAACGATGCACGCATGCCATGTGCACCCCCTTTTCACAGTGTGTGGGCTAAGTGCATGTGATCACAATGAAACCACGTGGTCGTGCATCGAACTTGCCAAATGCGGTTTTTAGGAAATGAGGGTGGGGTTGACCACGTATGACATCAATTCATGCAGTATTGCTCATCTGAATTTACATCCCACATTTTTGAGGTCGCTCATGTCTGACGGAAAAAAAATTAAAAATTATTAATTGATTGAAGTCATGGAAGTGGTTTGGGAATATTAAAGAAAAGAAATGCCAAGATAATTAATTCAAATATGGAGGAGCAGAAAAAAGAGGATGTAAGATATAGGATAACAGGATAAGGTACGTACTGAAGGAGGGGCACATGAGAAAACTGTTCGGCAAAATACCTCAATCAGCTAGAGGTTTATAGCCCAACGGTCACTATTCGGCAAGGTATTGCTAATATTTTGCTGAGTGGAAATGTGTTAATTTGGAGAGGAAGAAATATTTTACTCATCAAATGATAATAATAATAATCACATTTATAAGGCGCTTTATACAGGTGTTTCAAATTAGTATTATTATTACTTATCAAATGGAAACATCTTACATTTACTTGGGTTGACAAAACGCAAAAAAGAGAGAAAAACTGGCATACTATTTATGATTGTCATGAACATGTTTTTAAATTCATAATCAATATTTTGCTTATCTATTTTGAATAAAATAAAATTGCGATCGTTATTTTCTGGACGCGTATGGGACGGAAGTTTGCTGAGATTTCGGCGACAAAGCTTAGTCTTCATCAGGAAATTAGGCCCCAAAAGTTGATTGGTAGCCCCAAACTTTTTCTCTGGCCGACCAACCGACACAAATAAATAAAATACATAGAATGGCGGCCATGGCAAGTGCATAGAAAAAAAATTTTCACGTCAGCGAAATACACGAAGCAAACCGATTTTTAGAAACCCATTCCTACAGTCTGAGTGATTATTTGAAATTATCCATCGAAGCAAAATCCCTTCCCAGATTTTCACTTATAGCTGGCAAATAACTCCACCCTCTTTCCACAGTTTTTTTTAAATCCAACTTTCGCTAACAGGTAGACAAGTCATCAGTTTTTAGCGAAAAGAGGGAAATCATTGATCAGAACGTGGATTATTTTCTAGGCAGTGAGTTGTAGTCACGTCAGCAAATCACGGCATTTTTCCAATTTTAGCTTTGGTCACTTGCCCATTATGGTGCTAATAGAAGTGAAGATAGTTGATAGTCCTGACTCATTTTGGTATGTTAAAACTCGTCATGAAGGTGTTATCATAGTTATGTTGATATTTGGAAGCGTCGTGGTGTAGTGCTTCTGACTCTTGCCTTTCATGCAGAGGTCTGCGGTTCGAATCCCAACCATGGCGTAAATTTCCATTTGCAAGAAATAAATCAAAATTTTGCTGCACCCAACCAAGTTGAGGTGAATGGATATCCAATAGGAATGTATTCTTCGAAACTATGCATAAGCACCTCACAAGCTGCTATTGCTGAAGCCAGGATAATAATGCCGCACTGATTGTAGAGCGCTAGATAATGGTGCTTTATAAGAACTGCATATCATCATTATTTGACCCACGTTGGCACATCGTAGAGACCTTTCGTTTGCCGCCTTCACGACTTCTTTACCACACCGTTCTGGGAAATTCGGGTTGTGTTTCATAAAACAGTGTGTAGATCTACGCACGACACTGCGCACGACTGGCGACCCTTTCTTGTACTCAACGATAACCCTGACGCTGAACCTGACCGAAGAAAGGGTCGCCAGTCATTCGTAGAGTAGCGCGTGGATCTACGCACAGCTTTATCAGTTTATGAAAGAATAACTCGGTGGAAAATGGGGATGCACTCAGGGGTTGAACTGAGTGGAGGAAGCTTTTTCTTTCGTTGATTTGCCCGAGACTTTCCACATGTCCGGCTAACGATCGCCGTACACTAGCTGGATCNCTTAAGCCCCGGTCACATAGGACCCGGGAAGCAACACGATTCACCCCGACTCGTTGTTCTGAGGCAGTTAACTGTGAATTAACAAAGAGTCGGGGTCAATCGTGTTGCTTCCGGGGTCCTATGTGACCGGGGCATTATAAGTAAGGATAGTTGATAGTCCTGACTCATTTTGTTATGTTAAAACACGTCCTGAAGGTGCTGTAGTAGTTCCTTTGATATTTGGAAGCGTCATGATGTAGTGGTTCTGACTCTTTCCCTTCATGTAGAGGTCTGCGGTTCGAATCCCAACTATGGCGTAAATTTCCTTCAGTAAGAAATTCATCAACCCAGGTGAGGTGAATGGATACCAGGTAGGAATATATTCCTCGAAATGCATAAGCGCCTCGCAAGCTGCTATTGCTAAAGCCAGGGTGATAATGCTACATTAATTGTAGAGCACTTAGATAATGGTGCTTCATAAGAACTGCATATCATCAATATTTGGCCCACGTTGGCACATCGTAGAGACATTTCGTTTGCCGCCATCAGGACTTCTTTACCGCACCGTTCTGGGAAATTCGGGCTGTGTTTCATAAAACAGTGTGCAGATCTACGCACGACTCTACGCACGACTGTCGACCCTTTCTTGCACTCAACGATAACCCTGACGCTGAACCTGACCGAAGAAAGGGTCGCCAGTCATTCGTAGAGTCTCGCGTGGAGCTACGCACAGCTTTATCAGTTCATGAAAGATTGCCTCCAGTGCAGATGGGAATGCACTCAGGGGTTGCTTTCTCTTTCGTTGATTTGCCCACGACTTTCCAAATGTCCGGCTAACGATCGCCGTACACTAGCTGGATCTGCCATATATGGCATGCAAACTCTCTAGAGTTGTCGCTTTCGCACGAGCAGTTATAGCTTTGCAAACAAGATGTTTATTTGAATGGGGTGATCTTTCCTCACTGGAAACGCATACTCTGCATCATAAAGGCATGGTCTCAAAGCTGATGTCCGTAATGTATAACCAGTGGTAACCCGGGAGAGGTTTTCTAACGTTCGTAGAAGGTTGTAACGGGTGCTCGTTTCCGATTTGAGAGTGACCTTGGTGCCATAGTGGTCCCGACTCTCGCATCTTAACCCTATGGTTCGAATATCACCCATGGCGTTAATTTCCTTCAGCAAGAAGTATATCCACATTGTGCTGCATTCATCCCCGGTTGATGAATGTGTATCGGTATGAAGATATTCCTTGAATACAGTGAGCGCCAAATGGTAGCCATGGTATAGTCAGGTAATAATGCACTGAAAGCTTAGAAACAATTCTTATTAAGTGGTATTATTATTGGTATCTGGGGTGGCACTAATGTATAAGTAATGTTCACAGTGATCCAGAGAAGTCGCTCGAAGTCGAAGGATGCTCGAAGAAAGCTCCAGATTCTTGCCAGCCTAATGGTAGTGTAGACGGAAAACGCTAGACTTGGTCATAGTTGGATTTGCTTTTTGCAGATCGATTCTGTAGTACGTTGACTAGCTGCCAATGGGTCTGGTTAAGGTTGCCTCAATTACATCGATGTCACTATTATGTGTACCATTGTATTTGCATAGTTGAAACTTCTGGCCTCTGGGCGAAGAGATTAGTCACTCTTAAATGGATGTTGAAGAGGTCAGGTGAAAGAGCATTGCCCTGAGGGACACCATTCTCCTGTATCCTCCATTTGCGTCGCTTTCCATTGAGCTCGAGTGGCAATCGGCCTAGTTTGATCGGATAGATGTCACGTGTCATCTTGAAAACCCTGCTGAAGAGTTACCGATGATTCACAGTATCATATGCAGCAGTAATATTGAGAAAAGTAACCCTTAAACATCTGATTTCAAATTGAATAAGACAGTAATAATTACACTTTTGTGGATGCGATTGGATAGCCGGGTAGGATCAGTCTTTGGATGTGAGTGCCCTATTACAGGTGTAAAAGTATGCAATTGATTTATTAAACTTCTTTGACATAAAAAAGCAATATTCTGTTCACATAAAGGTTCACATAAAGTATGTAAATCAATATATTTTACCTCATGCATAACGATCACTTATCCCAAGTTGAAACACCTGTCGATGTAGCATAAACGGTGGGAGAGTGAATGTGAAAAATAATATTGACACTGAAATATTATTACTATTGTTCGGATCTTTATCAAATTTTGATTATCTTGGAAAACCGATAACATTGGAGTGATGCGCAGGTGTCCTGACCGATCAGGGGCCCGTAACATCAACAGTGATCAAAGATATGTAGTCAATTCTTCAACCAATTGCAAACTTTAGCACATGATTTACCATAGAATTACGATTCATATTAATAGTACGATTTACGAAATTATCGCCATTGTTGGGAACGTCTTCTACAAGGTTCCATCCCCTATATAAAAAAAGCCCTACATTGATTACTACGTTCATGAAAATGAATAAACATTTCTAGTTGATATCTTTCATTCTGCTAGCAACTATTAATTTCCCTTGGATAGCATTTCTGTTTACATATTTACCTGATTACGAATTCTTTTGCAAAAGCTAAATCCTGCTTTCATACAAGTTTATACCATGAAGTCAAAAAAGAGCTTGAGCTTTTATACCATTTAACCTTTGTATAATAGCTCTCATACAAAATTGTCGTCTTTCTTTTTTTTTCTAAAAAAAACCCAGATAATGTTTTGGATTCTCCGGTGACCTGAAACTGTTATTCATACAAATGTTTGTCCTTGGTCGACATATTACAATGAAATGGCGACCTAGAATAGGAAATATTTACATTGCATTCATTTTCATGGCTTTGATAAAAGTGTGTTTAGTCAGATAGGTGAACAATAATTTAGACAATTTTATTGCGTCGTTATTAAAACATTTTGACAAGTGTGACAGTTCTAGAAGTTAGAAACAGATTATCATTCAAATAAAATGGTGACATAGAATACAACATATTTACATTGCATTAATTTTTATGGCTTTGATAAAAGTGTGTTTCGTCAGTCAGTTGAGCAATTAGATGATTTCATTGCGTCGTTTCTAAACAATATTTAGCAAGTTTGACATATCAAGAATTTGCAATGGGATCATTATTCAATTCGTTTGATATTCTAAACGATGCAAGATATGCTATCAAATATGTCACTAAAAAGTACTGGACTGTTTGAATCGACAATGGTTTCATCTTGCTAACAGATCTTCTTGCTACCAGCGTATAATATGCGTCAAGAGAGCGTTTTTTATTTGAGAAATACTCGGCCCATGCATGCTGAGAAACGCCTAGATGTGAGTCAGCCATAAAATATTGTCTTTAAACTGATAGACCAGGGAGGTGTTTCACCAAGATAAGAAAGACTTTACGCACGACTTTACGTTCGACTGGTATCCCTTCTTGCGCTAAATGCGCGTAATATTATGAATGATTACGCGCAAGAAGGGATACCAGTCGAACGTAACATCGTGCGTAAAGTCTTTCTTATCTTGGTGAAACACCTCCCAGTTTTGGAAGAGATGGCGCTCCAGATATAATTATAACAACTTTGAGAGCTGCAGTAAAACTATTACCACAATGCANTTCAAAAATTCATAACTTTCTTATTTATTGTCCGATTTTGCTCAAACTTTTTTTGATATGTTCGTCTCATTTTTGCGCTTTTAATTAAACCAAGTTATTTTTGGCCTGGAGTAACCGTTTAATTATCGCAAAATAAAAAATGATGATGCGGTCGCTCTCCCCAGCACATCATGCTTCACGTACAAAATGAACGCGAAGTCACACACCGCAGATAATGCCACCGATCGCTTTGCCCAGTCCGGGCCGACGTCCCACCGTGCGAAAGCACTTAGCACGCCGTATGAATAATGGCTGATTGCCGTGTTCGACGTAAAATACCCCAGAATACGTGCAACAATCTTTTCCTAATTTCGTACACAGTTATATTTATGCATGTAAAACAACTTGTGGATAAATCAGCTCGTTTCACATCACTCTCTGCATCCCGACCATTACGAATATAATTTATACCTTTAATGATAATAATAGTGCGGGTTTATAAACTTTATAAAACGCCTTTCCAGTCAGGATGACTGCTCAAAGCGCTTCCGATATCATTACCTGGTCACTGGATGACAATTCAAGCATATCATCAAGGCAGCCAAATAGGCGTTCACATCATCAGATAATGTGTTGATGTCTCCTACCAGCGTAATATTTCCTACTCAAAGAATGGGTATTCTTTAAAAGGAAGGCCCAAAAGGGTTCAACCGAATGCCATAAGTCAAGCTGTTTGTAGCCATATTATTGTCATCTATCGAAAAATAGATATTTTCGGTCAATATGAATTCGAGCTATTGATCAAGTCACTAAATTTCTAGGAATCTGATACGTACGTTGAATTAGTTTGTGTGTGTGTGTGTCACCTGTTAAACCCGTTCTCATTTTCGTGATATCTCTTCATCTTTTATTTTCTGTCTTGTGACATTTAAAATAAGAAATAGGTTCCTCGGATATTGAATTTCGGACAAATCTATCCTTAAACCAATGTTATGAAAACAACTTAGACAGAAAAGAAAGCTGCTGTAAAAAATATATAAATATATTTGTAAGGCTTGGACCGTCCTTAAATGCTTAAATTATAGTTCGTGGCTCTGCATAAATCCAATCGTGGGTTTTCGAGATTGGTCGACGGAGGCTTGTCGACGGAAAAACTAATAATTAAGAATAATAATTATTATAATGAAATAAAATTCAAAGCTATTCGGCATTTTTTTTTTTTTACTAAAAAGCCCTATATTGACTACTGCGTTCATGAAAATGAAAAAAAGTTTCTAGTTGATATTTTATATTCTGCTAGCAACTGTTAATTTCCCTTGTAGTGCATTTCTGTTTACATATTTACATGATTACGAATTCTCCTGAAAAAAAACACTAAATCGTGCTTTCATACAAATTTATACCATTCAACCTCCGTATGAAAGCTCTGGTACAAAATTGTCGCCTTTCATTTTTTTTCTCTAAAAAAGTCAGATTATGTTTTGGATTCTCCGGTGACCTGAAACTGTTATTCATACAAATGTTTGTCCTTGGTCGACATATTACAATGAAATGGCGACCTAGAATAGGAAATATTTACATTGCATTCATTTTCATGGCTTTGATAAAAGTGTGTTTAGTCAGATAGGTGAACAATAATTTAGACAATTTTATTGCGTCGTTATTAAAACATTTTGACAAGTGTGACAGTTCTAGAAGTTAGAAACAGATTATCATTCAAATAAAATGGTGACATAGAATACAACATATTTACATTGCATTAATTTTTATGGCTTTGATAAAAGTGTGTTTCGTCAGTCAGTTGAGCAATTAGATGATTTCATTGCGTCGTTTCTAAACAATATTTAGCAAGTTTGACATATCAAGAATTTGCAATGGGATCATTATTCAATTCGTTTGATATTCTAAACGATGCAAGATATGCTATCAAATATGTCACTAAAAAGTACTGGACTGTTTGAATCGACAATGGTTTCATCTTGCTAACAGATCTTCTTGCTACCAGCGTATAATATGCGTCAAGAGAGCGTTTTTTATTTGAGAAATACTCGGCCCATGCATGCTGAGAAACGCCTAGATGTGAGTCAGCCATAAAATATTGTCTTTAAACTGATAGACCAGGGAGGTGTTTCACCAAGATAAGAAAGACTTTACGCACGACTTTACGTTCGACTGGTATCAGTTCTTGCGCTGAATGCGCGTAATATTATGAATGATTACGCGCAAGAAGGGATACCAGTCGAACGTAACATCGTGCGTAAAGTCTTTCTTATCTTGGTGAAACACCTCCCAGTTTTGGAAGAGATGGCGCTCCAGATATAATTATAACAACTTTGAGAGCTGCAGTAAAACTATTACCACAATGCAGTTTTTCAATTGCAAATCAGAGCATGTTCATAGTTTATTTGAACAAAATCGATCAAGAAATGGCTTAGTTATCGAAGAATAAAAATGACGACAGCATCGCTTTCTCCAACACAACATACTTAACGTACAAAATGGATGCGAACTCACATACCGCAGAGAATACCACCGATCACTCCGCACATTCTGTGAGGGTGGGCCGCTGTGTGATTCATTTAGCGCGTCGTATACAAATAACATGCATGACAGGTGATTGGAATGTTCGAAGTAAAATACACCAGAACGTGTGAAAGTCTTCTCCTAATTTCGTACACAGGTATATTTAGGCATGTAAAACATCTTGTGAATACATTAGCTCGTTTCATATCACTGTCTGCATCCCGATCATTACTTTAAAGGGAAACCAAACCGTGGGATTATCGTGCTCTCATTGAATGAAGAAAAATCAAATTAACAAACTGTGAAAATTTGTGTAAAATCGGACAACCCGTTCAAAAGATATGACTTTTCAAAGTTACATGGGGATCCGTGCGATCGGAAAATTCGACGGAATCCGTGACGTCATGTTGGACAACTCCTCATTGATCTGTATACAAATTTACACATTTCCTCCCTTTTTTTTCGGAAAAGTCAACAAAATGCCAATTTTCGATTGGAGTATAGCATTTCTGTATTGATTCTTCATGTATTTTGAGAAGAATGATGTTGCAACCTTAGTCTAAATTTTACATTAATTCATTTTTTTTTTAAATTCTATGTATAAAGGGAATGAAGAGTTGTCCGAAATGACGTCACAGATTCCATCGAATTTGCCGATTGCACGGATCCCCATCAGCGATAGAGGTCTTCATACCTCAGTGACTTTGAAAATTCATAACTTTTAAATGAGTTGTCCGATTTTGCTCAAAGTTTCACAATTTGTTCATTTGATTTTTCTTCATTCAATGAGAGCACGATAATTCCAAGGATTGGTTCCCCTTTAACCGTATAGGTACCACACTGTCAGACCACAGCTGTTATGGTACGTGAACACAAGGTTTGGATTGAGTCATATTGTGCAAGGTATTCATCATTATTTTGCAATAGGTAGCATAATTTCTCCCAAAGGTGCATCTTTATTGGCATAAATTCAAATGGAAAAAACTCTTTTATAGGCCTGTTCGCAAAACCACCGATAGGAGAAAATGGTAAAGGGGTCACATTCAATTCCCACCCCTCCCCCTCTTTGATACTTTAGTTTAAACTTTTGTCTTGTGGGCTTTTTTCTCAGTTTCCTTTAACCCCTGCACCCTCACTGTTCTGTAGTTTCCCTCATATTCCAAGAAAAACTCTTGTATATGCGTATGCGCAAAACCACCGATTGGGGAAAACAGTAGAGGGGTCGCATTCATTTTCGACCCTTCCCCCTCTATAATACTTTAAGCCATGATAGACCCTTGGGTTTTTTTCCTCAGTTTTCTTTTACCCTCACTGTTCTATAGTTTCCCTCATATTCCAAGAAAAACTCTTGTATATGCGTATGCGCAAAACCATCGATTGGGGAAAATGGTAAATGGTTAGAAATCATTTTTGGCCCCTCCCTCTCTTTGATACTTTAGTTTAAACTTTTGTCTTGTGGTCTTTTTTCTCAGTTTTCTTTTACCCTCACTGTTCTATAGCTTCCCTCATTTTCCAGGAAACCCTGAAATCTAAAATAGGTTAAACTTCACAGCATTGGATCACATTATCATCGAATTATGAATCATTATTTAATAGAGAGAACAATTTCCAGCATGTACCCCAGTAAAGATTTAGATTTCAAATGCGAGCCAACAACATGTCATGAAATTTGAGAGTGTGTTGATTATGTTTTATGAAGTTTCATGTGCACAGGTAGGTGATGAAAATAGCAAGTGTTCTTTGTAGAGGAGTTAATTGCGTAATCGCCCAATTTTCTGCATAAAGTAATGTACATTTTTAGACATTATGATGCGACGTAACATCATAACACATTTTGAATTACAAATACTTTTCTGTTTGTTATTCGTTAATTAAATTGCACTTTTGCTACATTGATTTATGACCTATCTGTTCAAAGAAACCATAGTTTAAAAATCTGTAGGTCTATGTAAAATAGACCTAAAACATTTATTGCGAATAACGGGGTGGACGTAGACATTTTACGCCATGCTCTCTGTGGTATTCAGATATACATTAGGTATATAGAGAGGATCCTAAAACTTGCAAAAAAAAATAATTACGTGAACGCAGAAGGCCCAATACTCATGTACAAAACTATTTTGGTGGAAAATAATTACGGTATTGATATCATATGAAGATATTAAACAAAATATGCTGTTTCGTATTTATGGAAGGGTACTGTGATCTCCTACTCTCTAAAAACGTTCAAGTTCAAAAAAGTAACGAGACGACTGTTGTCAGGTGAGATCCAACTGGTGAATTTGTCATTGTTGTACTCACGTTTAGTCAGAAACGATTGAAACCTAGTCAAACCCAACAAGAAACATGTCAAATTCGACTAGAATTATAGATAGCTCCCAGCTGACTACTTTTTCGTCATGTTTAACATAAACAAAGTTCATGTTAAGAGTGTTTTAAAACCAAGGTAAAGCACATGGTGTTTGAAGTTGATACTTTATGAGCAAACTGTGCATTAGACTGATTAAGAATTTGCTGCCTTAACAATAACTTACAAGGAAATTGATCCCAAACCATTTTCTGCATAAATTGATATTCATTACCAGCACTAGAAGGTATCTTCACGATTCAACCATTTCCCCGGCCACAGTGAATAAAGCGTTTAACACACAGGTGGATATGTAGTCTGTGGCACGGCATATGTCATACCATAAAGATATAATGCATATAACTTGTACGAACTTGGTATAATTGCTACTGTATGCCTCCCTATACATTTTGGCGTTTATTCATCGAAACCCATCGTCCATACAAATCGCGATGGTATCTATACAAATGCAATATGACACTTCACAAAAGCAAACAAACTGTCAAAATACAACACTCACATGTTTCCCTACCTGGTATTTTTTTCACCGCGCACTCCGCATTAAGCCAATCCCTTTTCAGGTTGGTCCATACCATGCATAAAGTAATTCCAAATAATCCTGTAAACGGAACGATCCTGTGATGAATCCAGACTTGGTCCTAATTCGTTAGTTCCAAATTAAAGTTCTGACTTTTAACCGGTTTCCCTGACAGGTTAGCACATGTGCAGTGAACACGTCTACAGTCGGCCCAGGTATGATATCACGATATGAAATGATCAGTCACCCGAATGGCTAATGTTGGCACAATCACAAAAAAAAATTGGAGACGACAAGTATGATGATTAATTACACCAAATATCAGGGGCACCGTCAAAACTCTGTTTTCGTGGTTGCGTGTGTTTGTACTTTTGCACATCTCCGTTGCATGGGGCTGAAACCTATGCTTTTGCACTTGGAAGTTCGAAATAATGATAATCAGTGATAATAGTAGGTCTATTTATATAGCGCAATCACTACATGTATAAGCATATTTACTGCGCGTGATAATAGGTACCATATTATTACCCTGGCTAAAGCTGCCGAGCAAGCCTCTTATAGGCACTCAAGCATTCCAAGAAATACATTTTTGCCAGGTACCCATTTCTACCTGGGTTGAGTGCAACACATTCAGGATGAATTCCCTGTTAGATTTTGTTATATATGTTATATGTTATATGAAAATATTAGATTTTGACATAAGTATCACCGCGTTATTAAAATATGGCAACATGTTTATCTCAAATAGGTTGTTGTAGGCATCATATGCTTAATAACCTGGGGTGCTGAGAGCGTAGCCCCGAATCAAAATCCGATGTCAATGAGCCCCACCCCCTAATGATCTTGGTGCAATGGAAACTCAATGGCTGCGCCCCCCCCCCCCCCGGTCAATCCCCGTCTTTAAAATCTTCCTAAGCCAGTGAACACTATAAAACTTTTGAACGTGGGAATATAAAGTAACACAATTTGGAGATTATCATCGCACGTATTCTTTTATGTCCTTACCTATAAGGCCCATCGACGACCGCTCCTACAAACCCCAGCGGTGTTGTACCCAACTGCTTCCCAGAGGTGGGCTGCACAATCTCCGCACCGTGAGGCAGTGCACTGGGGAACACAATGATAATGGTAATAATGGTAATAATGATAAATGATATTAATAATAATATTAATTGAATTGAATTAAATTGAATTGGTTTTACTACTGCGTTTATCAGTTTATCAGTTTACATAAAAAAGTACATTTACATGAAATGTGTAAAACGAAAAACATTAAATTAAAAGGAGATGGTAAAAACACAACAATCTCATATAAGATTAAATTAAACAAATAATAATAGCAATGATAATAACAAATACTGATCATAATTATGATGATAACAATGAAAATATTGAAATAAAATGTAATACAGATTTAAAACAAAGTATCAAAGTTGCCTTTGAAAAGAGACAGTGATGTTGAAATTACAGACTCCGTGGACATGGTGGAATAGTATTCCACAGACATGTTCCTAAGTGAGCAAATGCTCGTTCCTTATATTCAAACATTATGTGAAGTAATTCAGAAAACTATATTGTGTCAACATTTTCCTGCAGCTGTATATCAAGTGATAAAATATCTAAAGTGCCACATTCAAAATCTGATCGATAACTTTAAAGCCCAAGTACAGTTTGGGTAAAAGCGAATATTTTCATCACCTAAAACCTAAAATGTGCAAATTTTCTTTCTTGATAAAGGACAACTTCCCATTCTCAGAATGGGATGAAAATTTTAAGAATTTAATTGTTGTGTATATCTCTATATCATTCTATTGTCAAATCTTGGAAATAACTTTGTATATGCTCGATAACGAGCAAAATAATGCCATAACCAAGAGAGGGCGCTAGATATGATTTAACGGTCAAATTCAAATTTTCAAAAGAATCAGTTCGTTAGAAAATATGTTATGGTCTAAAAATGTGTATAAGAATTACATATTATGATAGATATCCCCAAAATTCACATTTCTTCATCTTTACCAAAACTGTACGTGGGCTTTAACACATTAAACATATCTTAGCGTAGTCAAATATTCAGAATATCTTTCACCTACTCACTCGTTAAGGTCGACAAACACCTTTGCGTTTGTAGTCTGCGTCGGCCCAGCGTTTTCGGAAATTAAAAAAAGTTCCCTGGACGAACAGCATACGCGGACTGACGTGCGGCTTGCGCTCAAAGAGAGTACGCTGGGCGTCGTCTTTATGCGTCAAGGTAGCGTTTTTGTTTTCCAAATACGCTGGGCTGACGCAGGCTAAAAGGCAAAGGTATGAGTCGGCCTTCATATCCGTTTGTCACCGAATCGAGACGGTTCTTACAACTCAACACAATTAATTTGTATGCTCTCGGATTTCTTTGAACTTTTGCTTTGTTATCAAACTGTGCCAGGAATGCGCACACCATTCATGAAATTCAGGTATGCTGAAAAATATGCTTTGTAAAGAATATCATAAATTCCGAGTACAAACATTCAAAAGGCTTAAAATAACCACTATAAAATCGTCTAATACATGGATTCATAAGGATAAGGTCTATATATATTTTTTTTATCAAAAATGTTATTCGTGGAATGATGGTATTGCATTTAAAAATGATGTGACCAAATATACTCATGTACATGTATTATTTTACCCCTAATGTAAGAAATAAGTGTCTTCATTAAGGAAGATTCTGAGATATTGCCTATACCAGCATGACCAGTGTGGGCAAAACTCCTATAGTAACGCGTGCGCAATGCATTCTCAAATCATGAAAACGAGGGGGTCCTGATCTTTTTTTCTTGCTGAATATGTCACGTCAAAAGTGGTTTTCTACTGACTACTTTCATACAGCAAGTCAAATCCGACAAAAATGCTAAATTCTGGGGGGGGGGGGTGCATAATGGTAACGAATGCAATATGAATGTATGCAATACAATAGGCCAGTTTACTAATAGATTCAATAATGCAATGCCAACGAATGGAGTTATATGGATTTAAAACAAATGTCCGATTGTCAAATGGTCTTAACTTTCCTTTCCTTGCTAGGGTGTTTTTACTTCTTTGGTCACCCTCCTAATGTCTAACACCCTTTTGACAACTGCCGCCCCAGTTTAGGGATACGACTTGTTATGTTAGGCAAGCCTTGGGCAAGTCTCGGACAAATTTCAGAACGACCTTTGTGCAAAATTGTGCATCTATAATAGTAAACCCGCCTATTGGAGGGGAAGAATAAATAACATTTGTATGCGTGTGCAGGTGCGTATGTGTGTGTGTGTGTTTGTAGGTGTGTAGGTGGTTGGGTACGTGTGTACGTGTGTATATATGCAGAATGTGTAGTATATGTATCTAATTATGCGCTTGTACGTGTGTATGTCTGTGGTCGTGCGTATGTTTATATGTCTGTTACTCCCATGCATACCCTAGATTCGTTTGTGCAGAAATAAAGGAGATTAATAAATATCATAAAACATATACGGAAGCCTTTTAGAATAATCTTGAATTTTAGGTCAATGCCCGACCAAGTGCCCGTTGCTATTAAATAGATGTGACAAAACTTTTTTTTCGCATGTCATGAAAGCTTTATTACTTCACAAATAAGTAACCTACCCGCCCACACCCACTCACCTGGGGTCGATTGCACGAAATAGTCCGAGCAATTATTTTCTTGCTGAAGGCCAACTCACACCCTTGCGTTTTTTATCCTGCGATGGCCCAGCGTTTTTTTTGTTTTTGATTTGTAACGCTCCCTGGACGCACAAAGACGCATTCCATACGGTGTGCTGACGTTCGACGTAAGCTCCTTCAGTGCAAGCCGAACGCCATTCCAATGTCTGATCCGCGTATCGTGTGCACCTTATAATAATAATTAAAAAAAAAAAGAGAGAACACTGGACCGACGCAGGCTAATAACGCAAAGGTGTGAGTCGAACTTAATACGTCATAACTTCACGTGCCAACTTCCTACAATAGACACAATTGTTGAAACATCTATGTTAAGAGGATGGCATTAAAAGTTAAAACGTCTGAGCAAGAAGAGGATATATAAATCCCCAGTCACATGGAGGCCCGTAAGCAACACGATTGATCTTAAATGTAAAGATTCGTAATGACCAGGATGCAGAAATTGATGTTAAATGAGCTGATGTATTCGCAAGTTGCTTTACATGCCTAAATATATCTATTTAGGATATTAGGAGTACATTTATGCTCGTATTCTATGTATTTTTCGTTGAACAGGTCAATACGCCATCGTTCCTGCGGTGTGCTAAGTGCTTTAGCGCGGGAGAGCGTAGGCCTGAAATTGGCGGCGCGATCGGTGGTATTTTCTGCGGTGTGTGGGTTCGCGTTCATTTTGTACGTGAAGCATGTTCTGTGAGGAAGTACGACCGCACCAGGTTATTTTATTTTGCGATAATTAAGCCATTTCTAGGTCGATTTCATTCAAACAAACTATGAACATGCTCTAATTTACTATTGAAAAAAATGCATTATGGTAATAATTTAACTGCAGCTCGCAAACTAGTTATATATCTGAAGTGTCCTCCTCCTAAAACTAGTCTTTCCCTTTAACTTTGTTAAGTTAACAGCTAACTGTTGATCAGAACAAAGATTCCATCGGTGTTGAATCGTGTTGCTTTTGGGTCTCCATATGTGACTGGGGCATAAGACTATTTTGAATCGTGCAACTGGCCCCTGTAAGCTGTAGTCCTAGAGGCTCTGCCAGAGACTCCTTGTCTCGTCGCCCACGCCCTCTCTCCAAAGCCCGACAGCCCCCTTTGGTAAATTACATTACAGGTGCGGTCCCGGGCGAACAAACATCTTGATTCGAGCGGTATTCTGATAAATAAGGGATGAAATGTCATCGAAAATGGACGTTTCTCTTGTCCTAGAAGACTATACCACATGGTTATCACAGGTATCACCATCTTGAGGCCGACTCACACCTTTGCGTTTAGCCTGCTTCGGCCCATTTTTTTTATTGAAAATTGAAACACACTCCTTGGACGCACAAAAACGTAGGTCATATGGTGGACTGACGTTCGTCGTAGGTACGCTCCTTGGACCTTAATAAAGGGGAACTTTTATGACACTGTATGTCATTTTTTTCTGATTAATCTTTTTAATATGCATCCATATCCACCACCTTTTTCATCTCTTTTTATTTCATACAGGTGAAAAATAAAAAAAAATGTTATGGTCGTTTGGATCGCCCCTCAAAAACGTACCGCACGGATCCGGTGGGTTGGGACATCGATCTGCCAATTATGATGACGTCATATACAGACATTGCTGAGCAAGCACCGGCGTTTGCGTGTGTCATTCTATGCATTTATGATATTGTTTGGCGCCAATTATACCCGCGATTAGAACATTTTTGTTTATATGCGGAACGTGGTGGATTCCTCAGAAGTTGAGGAAGACAGTTATTCATGTCCTGACTCTGATTTCGAGGAGGATATTGATCAAGAAGGAGAAATATTAGGGGCACAATCCTACATGTTTAAGTCCGTGGTTTTGATGCAAGACTGGATATGACGTCACATACCCCGCCTGTCAATAGATGTGCCGTAGAGGGGGTATTTCTGGGATGCGGGGCATAGTTCTCTGACCCAGGTGAAAATATTGATGGATTTTTGTTTTAATGCTAAGAGGCGTATTTTGTTCAGGAAAATGGAATTATTATGTAAAGATATATATAATCTTCGATAAATAATAATATAGAGTGTCATACAAGTTCCCTTTTAAGTCCACCGTCTGATAAGCGTATAATATGCGCGCGGGGAACGTTTTTAATTTTCTAAAACGCTAGACTGGCGATGACTAAAACGCAAAGGTGTGACTCGGCCTTTATCTGCAATGGATACTCAGAGTGAGGTTTTATAGAAACAGTTAAGAGATAAACTAACACGCTACAATAATACTAAAGAAAGAATAAATTGAATTGGACGAGGCGGCTGTATTACGAGGCGGCTGTATTCTGTTTTAAAGAAAAAACTGTTCGGTTGGTGAATCAAGGGTTGTCTAGGGCCAGCGTGGGCGACACTGGTTTAGAGTCCACCGAAGACTAGATCATATTCAAATTCAAACAAATACTCTTGAAACTTCATTTGAATAAAGACACTTGTAAGGAGCCACCAGCACTGACTGACTAACACAGAAACATGCATCTTGGTTTATACTCTGTGCCCCGTATTCTGATTTTAACTTTATAAACTACAGTTTAAATCTGTGGTTAAAGTATGGGAAGCCAAAAGAGGCTTGAATGTATAACAGTCGTTGTTTAATTTACCAGCACATTTTGCACTCATAGTATTTAAAAAAATGTCTTTAGAGTCCACAGAAGACTAGATCATATCCAAATTCAAACAAATACTCTTGAAACTTCATTTGAATAAAGACACCTGTATGAAGCCACCAGCACTGCCTAACTAACACAGAAACATGCATTTTGGTTTGTACTCTGTGGCCCATATTCTGCTGTCAGGTTTAACTTAAACTAGAGTTTAAATCTGTGGTATAAGTATTGGAAGCCAAAAGAGGCCTGAATGTATAACAGTCGTTGTTTAATTTATCAGCACATTTTGCCATTATAGTATTAAAAAATGTCTTGGAATAAAAACTTAAATAGTTTTTTTTTACAATATTAGTGCATGGGAAAAGACAGCAGCTAACATACGAATTATACAGTGTAAATAAAGTTTTGGCACTTTGGGCTACCCACACTTAAACAGCAGATTTAGACTCGAGTTTGACCCCTCCCTTATACATACATTCACAAACACAAAACTGACAATAGCAACAAATATAAAGATTAACAAAAACACGACAAATCATTGAAACTATTGCTCAACTAGAACCACGAAGGAAATCACGAATACAACATATTTTACAAGTACGAAAAGGTGATTATGTGGATAATTATGTTGAAAAAACTGTTTTATATCAAATTCGATCATGTAAAACAAAAAACCTGATTTTAGGGCTCGCTTTTGCATTTCGGTTTCGGGATCTTTCGAGTTATTTCGAGTTATTTCGTGTTATTTCGTGTTATTTACTTCATGACGTCAAGGAGAGTACATTTGCAGAAGGAACCATCCAGCATA
>BQKZ01002972.1:50224-62372 GCA_036244855.1 Temnopleurus reevesii | reverse complement strand
GGGGGGTGAGAAAGAGCATTGTATTATTACCGTGATATAAATCAATTGATTAGTTCTAACAAAAAAAATACAATGTGACTGGAGGTGGGGCTCGCAGATTTGTATGAATGTTCATGATCCTTTCAACCTTCGCTGTCATTTCCGATCCAAGTCATTTTGATCTGTGAGATTCTGTTAAACACGAATCTGATCACATGGGGAAAATCGGGAAATATTTTATAAAAAGCCTCCTAAATTCTTCTCGGAGACATATTGAAGTAAAAACATTGACGGAAAGTCTCTCTTCAGAAATATGCTGAGTATAATTTTCAAGTTCTATGAACTGTTTGATGACCAAAACGGGCAAATTCTCTGATTTAATTCCGTTTTCGACATTTTTCATACCTTGGGGCTTTAATCCATGTATGGAGGCTTACCTGATGACCCTATAGCAACAAGACGACTTCGTTCACCAGGGGGCGCCCATCTTGATATGATTGAGAAGAAGACAGGATAGGTCCAGCCCTTATTCAACGAAAAGAAACAGAACAAATGGATGTACCGAGGTGATCACGTTAAACTCACTATCACTCGATTTAACTCTTTCGCTACGGCGCGCCGCTCACATCGGCGCGATAATACTACATATTGAACGGCAAGCTGCCATCGGCGGATTGTTGACGTCACTGTAAACATACAAGGATATACGGGGATCCCCCACTTGCGCTAATCTGCATGGCCTCTGACCTTGTTTTCAGCCGGTGAGAGCGGCTCTCCGTCTGAACATAAAGTAAAAACATACATAACAATGCTTTCCCTATATTTTCCATATTTTCCCCTAATTTCCTGCACTTTATTCCGTACAGATAGAGGGAATTCGGAAACTGAAATTTTGTAGCGAAAGAGTTAAAATGCTTAATCTACGAAAATAAGGCGGTGTTGTTCAAAAATTGCAATTGGTCGCAATTTTCAGTTGATCTGAACGCGCCAATCAAAATCACTGTTTAATGTGCGTCTTGTTAAATACGCTTACCGTGCACGAATGAAAATACGCGTTAAAACGTGCAAATTTGCAGTTGATTTGCAGTTGATTTTGAGCAACACCCTCCTAGATGCATATTCATGCAATAAGGTAATAGGCGCATTTACACGAATCCTTCATAATGAACGGCTTTTATATAGCGCTTATCACCTCCTCATGGGAAGTCCCTAAGCGCTCCGCAATTGCAGCATTATTACCCTGGCTTTGGCAGTGCAGCTATTAGGGGCATAAGCTTTTTCAAGGAACAAATCTATTGTCCCGTGACCCAGTTTATGTTATCGTTTAATGGAAACTATAAAAACTATTTCTACGCTCCAATAACCACCCACGCTACAGCATTATGTGATTATACAGATAGGCCTAATAGTACAACATTGCGATACATAATTGTTGGTGTGATATTTACACCTTGGTGTATCATGTGTATATTGAGGAAATCTATTTGAGTGAAAAATACTGCACTCACCTGCGTGAGGCCCGAGATGGTATATGTCACGATCATACATGTCACACCAATATTTGCACATGCAGGTGTGACGAGCGTCACAATGGCAGACACACCGTAACCGATCCCAAGCAACCAAACTGCAGCTCTGCCATTTGCATCTGCTAGGTAACCAGCGGGTATCTGTAACCATGGAAACCCGTAATAGAATGATGCTAGAATCAACTCCTGAGTCCAGATGCTCCAGTGGAAAGGACCTTCCTGTTAGTTTTGTAACAAAAATGGAAATTAATTAGATAGTTTGAGTAAATGATTTCATGTATAACATCGAAAAGTATATCACGTCCGTGTTTTCACGAAGTGACGGCAGCCGAAGAATTGTGTTGCATGAAGATAAGGAAATGCGCGTTACTGTTGTTACAGAAGACGTTTCAATGAAATTACAATTATGTTGATAGTTTCTTGCAACATTACCCTCTGTTTACCGTCACTTTGTAAAAACACGGGCGATCTAGCGCAGATATTTTAGACTTTATTATCGCATGATTTTTTGTTGCTGTAACTCTTGACATTTGTTTCGTCTCTCCTCTCCGTCATCATACTAATTTTCCGTCTTCCCCCTTATCTTCTTCCTTTTCTCCTACTATTTTTGTTTTATTATATTAACAAATAAGGATTGCTGAACCGGGTAAGCTATTGAGGGGAGCCTTCTCACTTTTCAGAGTAAATGCATACGAACAGTTAACAGTGTGTAAAACACAAGGCCCTCAATTATTTTTCAAGGCGTCAATATCACTCGAAATACTAATTTGAAGGAGGTAATCTTTCTTTGACTAAAACGGAAATAAAGATCAGGGGTGTTGCTAAAAAGTTGCGATCTATCCAAATCACAAATCGAAACCCAATTCTCCTCGGCGGCTTAATATAACAAGTTCTTGCCTACATACCCCTCCCACCAACGGCAATGCTCATGAACACAGAAAACTGCCGACTTGTTGCTTAGTCTAGGTAAGCCATGAAAAATAAATAAACAGTGAATTGTCAATTTGATCGTTTAGATTATCTAATAAAGGTTACTTACTTGTATCTTACTGCTCCTATTAGTGTGACGATTTTCTTGACAAACTTGAAAGTTCGAGGAATGGTTGTCCATCTCATAAAGCTCTTGGGTGCTCGTGCTATTGACCATAGCCGTGATACCCACACTGAGTGTCGCCCTCCCCATGAAACCAACAAGGAACCCCAAAGATGTCAAGTAGGCCACCAAATAACGTATCGAACAGAAGCTGTTTGGAGCTGCAATGATGAAGATTGAAAGATATACACTCTTAAAAACTGCAATCGCATATTTTGTCGTTATTCAAATGACGGATTTTACCTGACATCAAAGAGCAGAAAATGCTGTTAAAAGGTGGTGTAATGGTCGTGACTCTCGCCTTTCAAATGGAGGGTCGTAGGTTCGAATCCTACCCATGGCGTCAATTTCCTTCAGCAAGAAATTTATCCACATTGTGCTGCACTCAACCCAGGTGAGGTGAATGGGTACCTGGCAGGAATATTTATTCCTTGAAATGCCAAGTGCGCCGTGAATGGCTGCCGGGCTAAAGCCAGGGTAATAATAATGTAAAGCGCCTTGAGCACACAGCAGAGTGGATACGTGCGCTATATAAATTGCATCTATTATTATTATTATTATTAATTTTTGGCGTTCTTGCAAAAATCCGCGGCTTTGACCATAGATCAAAGAGAACAAAAAATGGTGTTATTCCAGTTGTAGAGGTTCCTTGGTTTATGTCATGAGGTCCTACACAACATGTAAAGAAATATGGAAAGGAATATGAGAGGCAGAAATATAAGGAAAGCTGTATAAAGAATTGGTGTAAATATTCAAAATCGACCGCCTTTCATCTTCAATTCTCTCTATTCGGATGGGTTGAGGAATGGTTGTCCATCTCATAAAGCTCTTGGGTACTCGTGCTATTGACCATAGCCGTGATACCCACACTGAGTGTCGCCCTCCCCATGAAACCAACAAGGAACCCTAGAGATGTCAAGTAAGCCACCAAGTAACGTATCGAGCAGAAGCTGTTTGGAGCTGCAATGATGAAGATTGAAAGATTTACACTCTTAAAAACTGCAATCGCATATTTTGTCGTTATTCAAATGACGGATTTTACCTCATATCAAAGAGCAGAAAATGCTGTTAAGAGGCATATTATTGTTTAATTTTTGGCGTTCTTGCAAAAATCCGCGGCTTTGACCATAGATCAAAGAGCACAAAAAATGCTTTTATTCCAGTTGTAGAAGTTCCTTGGTTCCTGTCATGAGGTCTTGCACAAAATATAAAGAAACATGAAAAGGTGTATTAACGGCAAAAATATAAGCAAAGTTATATAAACAATTGGTTCGACCACCTCTAAACTTCAATTCTCTATTCTGATGAGTCGAGGAATGGTTGTTCATCTCATAAAGCTGGTGCTTTTTACCATAGCCGTGATACCCACACTGAGTGTCGCCCTCCCCATGAAACCAACAAGGAACCCCAAAGATGTCAAGTAGGCCACCAAGTAACGTATCGAACAGAAGCTGTTAGGAGCTGCAATGATGAAGATTAAAAATGTATACACTTTGTCTTTAAGAAAAAAAAAGCAGTAAGTGCATATTTGGTCGCTACTCAAATGACGGCTTTGACCATAGATCAAAGAGCACAGAAACAGTGGTATTCCAGTAATACAACTATCGATAGAGAAGGTTTTTCAACCGATATTATTTTTTCTCGAAAAACTATGTTTTTGAGCAATAGGGTACATTATTTTCGAGTAATAAGTTAAAAGGTAAATATTCGTTTTCATAGTTACTCTTTTTGAATTCAAACGTAACAAGCATGCGCGCACCCAGGGGGGGGGGGGGGGGGCTCGACCAATCTGAAAATTAGTATAGAACAGATTTGTCAGCTTGACTATCACCTACAAAAAAAAACCCCACCTAAATGCACACACCTAGAAATGAAGGTTTATCATTGCACCTTTTATGGTGTAAACAACTGCGAGAGTTGGGTACCTTGTAGGGTGCAATATTGCACCTTGTTTGGTGAAAACCGAACCAGACAGGGTATGATTTTTGCATTCAATGGATTACTCAGATGATTTGAATCCGCGATTTGATTCTAGCCTATCGGATTTTGTCACGCTCCTACGCAAAAATGATGGCGTCTTTGAAATATACCAAACAAGCTGTCCGAGGCTGTTAAAAGGTACAGTTTTGCACCTTTTTCGGCAGTTTACACCCTTTTGTACTTTTTTCGCTGCGAGCATTCATCACAGGGGTGTAATGATATATTGCACCTTTCCGAGTTTGCAGCAGATTACACATGGTCGCAAAGGTTTACACATTTTGTGTACCCTTCTTTCTTAGAGTGTAACTTTCAGTGCACTTTGGAACTCATTATAATCATCTTTTGAAATCCTTCTCACAATAAATGTTATAGAATGTGCAAAAGACACCAACAAATTGGGATCGATCAGGGGCCAGTGTCATAAAACAAGTCTGCGATCAATCGTAATACTTTAGCACATGATTTTCCATAGACTTACGATTGATATCAATCGTACGATCGGTTGGAAAGCTTTGTGTCACGGGCTTCAGGTCTATATACGTTGAAAGGAATCGAAAAGAACCATTCATGTATGAATGTATTCAATGCTATTTTTCATCAATTAAATTCAGTTTTCTCACAATAAGTCACAAATGTACTATGGAAAAATGAATTGCATGGATTTGCGTATACACAGACATGACAGAGCTGCACCCCACTGCTCTACTATTTCTACATGACTTGCAAGGATCCAATTAACGTTGGTTTCTACACGGATATGCCTGTCATTGTAACTTCTTTATCTTACAAAAGTTATCAAGATCACAAAGATTTATGGATGAAATGAAACTGTAGCACATTAGTCCTTAATTTTAGCTATGCCTCAGGAAACAGAGATAACGAATACCAATGTATCACTTGAGTCCTCGATTTGTATAGATGATCTGTCGTAAGTTCATGTTCACCTTTTGTCATATAGATATATTTAAAAAACGTCATGTAGAACAATTTTGCTGACAAAAAGAATCCTAAGTTTAATGCCCGAACTGATCGTATTTACGGTTTCTTCCCCTGTGGACGAGTTTGTTAAATCCACTCAGAACGTCTTGTTTTCTATTTAAAAATCTTTAGCTGTTGTTAAGTCCTTTTGGATAATTTCTTAAAAGATAAAACGACACCATAATTCATGGTGCAGCCGCAAACCTTTTCGAATTTTTACCACACCATGCAAGTTCTAGTATTCTCCATATAATTTTCTGCTTTAACTCCCTAATTCCGAGAACCTAGCCGTATATATGACAACTTATGAGAATATCATAACAATAGTGATTTCTCTTGAAGCGTGCAGGTCCGTCAGAAATGACGCTCATGGTGCTGTATATCAAACATCAAATATATTATGATTTAACTACAGCTAATGAACGCGTGTTTCAAACTCATGAAAAACTTACCCATAACGTATTTGATGTCGGCCTACGCAAGTCCATTTGCCAAAGTCCTTATACGTCGTGTATAGGCCTAGTAGTAGTCCGGTTGTGGGGCAGTATTCTTACGAAGATCACATGCGAGTAGATACAGAACGCATTATCGTTGACTCGACTTTGAAGATCGGAACCCGCGAGAGATTAAATGATTCGTTTAACGTTATGTAAACCAGAGGGTCGTTTAACAAAGTTTGTCGCAGCCAATTCATTCCACGACATTTACCATTGCAACACTCTTATCCGATAAAAATCAAAGATTTCTCTGGATTCAGCGCTGAATAGGTCAAAGAGNGGCGATCGACGTAGATTATATCTTGTTAATGATATATCTTGACGAAATAAAACTCTAAAATAGAAATTGATAGAAAGTAGAAAACATTTATAAAATGTACAAAAATGCAAAAATAAAGACGTTGATATAACTGCCCTATAGCCAACTGCGTCATGACATTACATTCTTATATGAGAACTCTCAGATATGAAAATGTCGTTTGAGATTTTCCCACGAATACAACAAAAAAAATCAATATCGAATCAAGAGCCCCCCCCCCCCCCCCCCCCCCCCCCCTCCCTTCCGCTTGCATGCTCTTTCCGGACCTTCACATGCTGAGTGTGCGTGATAAGGAACACATAAAGTACTTTTGTTGTCACTCCATACAAACACCAGTGCCTAATTGATTACATAATTCGTTAACGTTGTATAAACAATTGACAGTTTCATACAGTTTGTCGCATGCACTACCCATAAACGTACCAGTCGGAGTGGTATGTATATGCACTATCCAAGTATACTCATCCTCCGGCCGACAATTAAACACTAAACATAGATTCTTTGAATCCGATCAAAATCAAGGTTCATTGCGCGCACCATGAAGAACCCGGTTTTCTTTGCCCCCCCCCCCTCCTCCCCTGAGTGGTTAGGCTACATAAAATGTAGATAAAATGGTCAGAAATTGGCAAGCTTTTATTCCTTTCTTTCTTTTTTTCCCCACCCCTCTCATGGATAGTTTTGAGCGTGCTCTAGATCCACCATCAAGGAGAACGATGGGCATGATGGGTAGCGGACAAATCCAGTTGAGGACCATGTGGTCTGATATTGTTGCACTTTCATCTACTTTTATTCTAGCTCTGAAACACACAGGGACTAGACAATCATGTTTAAAGGGGAATTTCACCAAGACAATGATGTGCGCTCAGTGGATGAAGAAAAATATATTGATCAATCTGTGAAAATTTGAGACAAAATCCGACAATCCACTCTAAAGTTATGAATTTTCAAAGTTTTGATTTACACCCTTCATGGGCTTCTCAAATTGGCAACGTACATGCACAAAATGGCTGCCAACCGTTCACTTTGTACAGAGAATTTCACATTTTCTTCTTTTTCTAGAAACTAAGTAGAAAAATTTGTACTTTTCTCTTCAAGTATGATATGGACATTTTGATTCTGCATGCATTTCGGAATGAATTTTGTTAATCTATTGTCTACTTTTGTAGAAAAAGAAGAAAATGTGAAATTCTGTGTACACAGTGAATGGAGAGTTCTCCATGTTGGCAGCCATTTTGTGCCTGTACATTGCCAATTTGAGGAGCCCATGAGGGGTGTAAATCAAAACTTTGAAAATTCATAACTTTTGAATGGATTGTCGGATTTTGCTCAAATTTTCACAGATTGACCATTGTATTTTTCTTCATCCTCTGCGCACACTTCAATGTCTGGGTGAAGTTCCCCTTTAACTCAACCACATAGTGTCGCATACTCCGATTGTACGTCCTCTTATGTAGGGACTGACGGGGTATGTGAGACTAAAGGGGTGTTGTTTGAAAGTTGCAATTGATCGCAAGTTGCAATTGATCGGGACGTGCCAATCAAAATCATTGTTTCACGCGTGTCTTGTTAAATGCGCATACCGTGCGCGAATGAAAATGTGCGTTATAATTTCCAAAGTTGCCGTTGATTTGCAGTTGATTTTGGACAACGCACCCTATGGCCCGTATTCTGATGTCAGGTTTAACTTAAACTAGAGTTTAAATCTGTGGTTTAAGTATGGGTAGCCCAATGTGCCAAAACTTTTTTAAACTGTATAATTCTTATGTAAACTGCTCTCTTTTCCCATGCTCTAATATTGTAGAAACCTATTTAGGTTTTTATTCCAAGACAGTTTTTAATACTATGAGTGCCAAATTTCCTGGCAAATTAAACACTGACTGTTATAGATTCAAGCCGCTTTTGGCTAATTACCATACTTAAACCACAGATTTAAACTCTAGTTTAAGTTAAACCTGACATCAGAATACGGGCCTATGTGTTTGAGTGAGTGTGTGTAGTCCCTGTTTGTTTACGGGCAAGAATAGTTACAGAGGCAAGTGCTATCAGATCACATAGTCCTCAACTGAACTATGTAGGTTGCGGAAGGCCCAGGAAGGAAAAGATAAAGAAGCGGGAAAATAAAACACGACATAAACATGATAAAATCATGGTAACTATTAAGGAAAGAGAAAATAAGATAATGAGGTAGTTTAAAAAAAGAAATGAAAGTCCGTTAAATAATATTAATAGGCGATATCTTGAAATTTATTGTAAATAAGAGTTTCCGTGTAAGTTCCGTCAGGGTGGATAAGGAATGTACACTTTATCATGTCTTTTTCTTGTAAATCACTCTTTGGAGGTAGGAAACTACTTTTGCATAGATTACAAACATGCTTGAAGCTTATATACTGTGTGCTCTAATAAGACCTCATATTTGAATCCTAACTAACTGATTTCAATAGCTTAAAACATTCAATTCAATTGAAAAATCAATCTTTCATTAATGACCCCTCTGGCATGTCTGGGCAGTGATACTGATAGCATAGCATACAGATATGTCTATGTCAGACCACAGATGCAAAAAGTTGTCCAGGGAGGCACCTGGAACACACAACTTAAACTTTAATTTTCTAAGTTTTAATTTACAGCCCTCGTGGGCTCCTCAAATTGGCAATCTTCTTTTTTTTTTAAATTTATCGTCTGTGTGAAATTCTGTGTACAAAGTGAAAGGAGAGTTCTCCCTGTTGGCAGCCATTTTGTGCCTTTACGTTGCCAATTTAAGGAGCCCATAAGGGATTCAAATAAAATCTTAGAAAATTCATAACTTTTGGATGGATTGTTGGATTTTGCTCAAATTTTCACGGTTTGATCAATGCATTTTTCTTCATCCACTGCGAGTGCATCAATGTCTGGGTGAAGTTCCCGTTTAACCCCTAGTCTGCAAATAACGCAGACTCTCGGCTTTGGTCTTGCTCGGTTGGCAATATGAACAGTCCAAAGTCTGCAGTCAGAGACTGTTTTCACTATTATCATGAAAGGCGGAGGGAGATAAGCAATACAAGTGTTGCAGTCTCTGATTGCATACTCTATATCAGGTACACGTCATTTGCAAATTGCAACAACGAAAGTCAGGGTCTGTGCCTACAGACTACCCTGTAACCTAAAGGTCAAGTTGAAAACATGTCGTAGGCTGAAATGTATCTCACTGTGAAGTAAGCATGGCATAACTATAAGTATATACCAAAAGAATTTAATCTTTTGGACATGTTGTTATAGAGGCTTGCTTCGGTTAGAGAAAAAATATGACAATTAGTCATTTCTTAAACCACTAATTTTGTGGATAATATATGTTGCCCGAAGCTCTGAGAGTGTATTTTCAGTACATTAAATGGTTTCGGTACATTAAAAAACGAAAATATCATCCCTCTACCCCAAAATAAGGAAACAAAAAATTCAGAATGCTCACCAGATATTTTGACAATCTTGTTTGATGTGTCGACATCGTGTTGCTGGTCGACTACGGCTCCAGATACAGTTGATATGTCAGCTTCGCAAAAGTCACTCGGCGGTGGACGTTGATGACAGCAACCGTGATCGATGCCAACTTCGTAGGGCGGAGAATTTTCATTGACATCACGTTGCGGTGGAGAGTAACGACGACCCATGTCGGACGGGTATTATGCTTTCGCTTTCCAATGTCTGAATGTCCTCTCTGGGTAAAAAGCAATTGCCACACTTATCATCGTTTTAAGGATGACTCACACCTTTGCGTTTATAGCCACTGTCTGCTGGCGGTTAACGCTCCGTGAACGCAGAACGCCGGTACGCTAAGCTGACGCTATCGCGTACGTTGGTCGAGCGCAAAGAGTTTATATAGACCTCTATGGTCAAGCGCTAGACGATCGTCTTCAACGTCGGCCAAGCTTCTTCGTACCGTATTTCTGCGTTCACGGAGCGTCAAAAATGCTGGACAGACAATGGCTGTAAATGCAAAGGTGTGAATACGAACTCAGACAATGAATCACCTTGGCGATGTGCCGATTAACTTCGCAGACTGTAAAAAAAAAAAAAAGGAAAAAAATCAACATTTTGTTGTGTTAGACGTTAAAAGATGCAGAAAAGTTGCAGACGCACATTTTTATCTAACACCCAACGTTATATTCATGCCTGTCGTTTTTAATGGTCGATACTTTGCGCGGGAAATACATTTGGGTTGCGTTTAGGTCTACGTTTGGTCGATCCTTGGCGCAGGGAGTATATTATGTTTGGGTTACGCTAGCATTTGTGTATAATAATAATAATAATCATGTAGTTCTTATATAGCGCTAGTTAACCTCTGTTAGAAGTTTCTCAGCGCTCTACAATTAATGCAGTACTACTACCCTAGCTTTAGAAATAGCAGCTTGGGATGCGATTATGCATTTCAAGGGATATATTCCTACCAAGGTACCCATTCACCTCACCTGGGTTGAGTGCAGCACAATATAGTCGTACTTCTTCCCTGCGCCTTCCTGCGCACAGAAATCGTTGAATAGATCTAACTAACCAAAGGGATATACATCTGCACTTATCTCGCGAATGTGTGATCCTCTACATAACCCTAGGCATATACCGTCTGCAATTATGTCTGATCCGCACCTTTCAGCCCCTCCAATTTGCAGTACTAGTAATATATGAATGAGCCTTGAGGTGAAGATGCTCAAGATAAACAAACATAATTCATACCCCGTAAAAAAAATACCCGTAAAAAAAAAAACCTACACACATAATCATACCCGTAAAAAAAATACCTGTACTAATTGCGATATTGTGTGTGATCCGCACCTTTCAGCCCCTCCATTTTTTCGGTGCTTGGAAATAAATGAGATGAATATTATCATATCACTGCATAAAGATAAACATAATCATACCCCGTCAAAAAAAAAAAAAATAGATACCTGTATAGATACTAGTTTTTGTGTGATCCGCATCTTTTTGCCACTCCATTTTATGGTGATTGGTAATAATTATGTGAATGAGGTGATGATGCTCATAATTACGGCATAAATATAAACAAACATAATCATACCCCGTCAAAAAATGAATACCTGTATATATACTAGCTGCTATATTGTGTGTGATCCACACCTTCTAGCCCCTCCATTTTGCGGTGCTTGGCAATAATTTTGTGAATGAGGTAAAAATGATCATATCACCGCTTGAAGATAAACAAACATAATCGAACCCCCGTCAAAATAAATAAATAAATACCAGTATAGATACTAGTTTATGTGTGATCCGCACCTTTTTGCCCCTCCATTTTATGGTGATTGGTAATAATTATGTGAATGAGGTGATGATGCTCATAATTACGGCATAAAGATAAACAAACATAATCATATCCCGTCAAAAATGAATACCTGTATAGATACTAGCTGCTATATTGTGTGTGATCCACACCTTTTAGCCCCTCCATTTTGCGGTGCTTGGCAATAATTATGTTAATGAGGTGAAAATGATCATATCACCGCTTAAAGATAAACAAACTTAATCGAACCCTCGTCAAAATAAATAAATAAATAAATAAATACCAGTATAGATACTAGTTTGTGTGTGATCCGCATCTTTTTGCCCCTCCATTTTGGGGTTCTTGGCAATAATTATGTGAATGAGGTGAAGATGATTATATTACTGTATAATGATAAACAAACATAATCATATCCTCGTAAAAAAAAATACCTGTATAGATACTAGTTGCTGTATTGTGTGTGATCCGCACCATTTTTTTTTTTTTTTTTTTTTTTTTTTTTTTTTT
>BQKZ01002972.1:10947-25028 GCA_036244855.1 Temnopleurus reevesii | reverse complement strand
TCATTGTAAAACATGTGGATTTGATTTTCTTTTCTGAAATTAACAACTGTTAGAATAAATGTTCAATTGGGGACCATTTTTTATAATGAATACTTTCAATTTTCCTTTCTTGGGCAATTACAAATTCAATATGTCTAATTTGGCGAATAAAAGATGTTAGACCACCAATAGAAAGAGTTTCAATTTTGGTTGTCAGCTTAGCGGGGAGGGGCGGGGGCGCCAAATTTGGGCTCAGCCCCCCATGTATGAAAATCCTGGGTCCGCGCTTGATACTTGGGTTAGGAGAGCTGCCTGTAAACACAGCTTGTGCGCGATGAAAGAGTCGCGTGCCAGCATAGCTTGTCATCTGCAGTGAAGACAATCATCTTATTTAGAAGACCCTTTCACACCGCTCGATATCTCGCACAGGCATTTTCTATAAGACCCCTTTCACACCACACGATGTCCGGTCAGGCATCTTTCTTTAGAAGACCCCTTTACACTGCACGATATCGCGGTCAGGCATCTTCTATAGAAGACCCTTCACATCACATGATATCGCGGATAGGCATTTTCTTTAGAAGACCCCTTTCATACCACACGATATCGCGTATGGGCGCTTCTTTAGGAGACCCATTCACACCACACGATATCGCGGTCAGACATCTTCTATAGAAGATCCCCTTCACACTAAACAATGTCGCGGTCAGGCATCTTCTATAGAAGACCTATTCACACCACACGATATCTCACACAAACATTTTCTATAGAAGATTCCTTCACACCACATATTGCGGTCAGGCATCTTCTATGGATGACCCCTTCACATCAGACGTTATCGCAGTCAGGCATTTTCTATAGAAGAACCCCTTCACACCACACGATATCTTGCACAGGCATCTCATATAGAAGACCCCCTCACACCATACGAAATCACGGCAGTCATCTTCTGCAGAAGACCTCCCTCTTCATGCTCAAACAACTTAAACTTTCGAGAGCCCCCGCACATGATATCTTCATAGAGAGCAATGGTCACCGCGGTGACAAGAGGGGACGCTGTGTTCCGCTTATGAATAGATGATAGTCTTGCGATAAAAATTAAAAACAAACAATAAATATTGGAATACAAAGAGAATAGTATACATAGACACAGAGAGAAAGCAAAGAGAAAGAGAAAGCGAGAGAGAGAGAGAGAGAGAGAGAGAGAGAGGGGGGGAAGGGGTGAGGGTCGTGAATGAAAGAATAGGCGCGCGAGACAATATCTTCTTTCAAGAAGATGTGAATCCATTTCTCTCCAACGTCGCTCCTTAATGCAGAATATTAAGCTCTATATACAATCCTCCTGATCAGAAAGGTGCATATACGAATCTCGTTAAATATCGCTCGCTGATTAATCATAAGCATTATCATAATGAATCATTAGTTTCTTCAGATGCAAGCTATAGAATAATCTTTCAGGAATAAGCCTATCGCGATGTTCAGACGCGACTGAATTTATACCGGAACTCTGTAAAGAAACGGGACAGTTTCACATCAGAAAAATCTGCAATTTTTAAGTGCCTCTAATTTTACTCGAAGACTATGTAGTGCTTAATTTACTTGGAATTTTGGAAATATCATATCTAGCTCTTCAGAAATACGCTAGATTTTTTTCAAATTTTTATGGACTGTTAAATAACAAAAACGGGCAAATTCTCTGGTGTAATTCCGTTACCGACATTTTTCATACCTTGGAGTCATCCATGTGGACAATACGTAAATGTTTCCTGCACGAGACAACGTGTATTATCTCATCTGAAGAAGATGTGAATCTATTACTCTATAACGTCGCTCCTTAATGCGCTGTATTAATGCAGAATATTAAGCCCTAACAATCCTCCTGATCAGAAAGATGCAAACGAATCTCGTGAAATATCGCTCGCTGATCAATCATAAGCATTATCATAATGAATCATCAGTTTCTTCAGATGCGAGCTATAGAATAATCTTTCAGGAATAAGCCTATTGCGGTGTTCAGACAGACGCGACTGAATTTATACCGAAACTCTATAAACATGATAAAGAAACGGGACATTTTCACATCAGAAAAATGTGCAATTTTTAAGTGCCTCTAATTTTAATCGAAGACTGTATGTAGTGCTTAATTTACTTGGAATTTTGGAAATATCATATCTAGCTCTTCAGAAATACGCTAGATTTTTTTCAAATTTTTATGGACTGTTAAATAACAAAAACGGGCAAATTCTCTGGTGTAATTCCGTTACCGACATTTTTCATACCTTGGAGTCATCCATGTGGACAATACGTAAATGTTTCCTGCACGAGACAACGTGTATTATCTCATCTGAAGAAGATGTGAATCTATTACTCTATAACGTCGCTCCTTAATGCGCTGTATTAATGCAGAATATTAAGCCCTAACAATCCTCCTGATCAGAAAGATGCAAACGGATCTAGTGAAATATCGCTCGCTGATCAATCATAAGCATTATCATAATGAATCATTAGTTTCTTCAGATGCGAGCTATAGAATAATCTTTCAGGAATAAGCCTATCGCGATGTTCAGACGCGACTGAATTTATACCGAAACTTGATAAAGAAATGACGTTTAAAAGCATCGTATTCTAGTAATTTGACTGACAGCTCAGATGTGTTTTGGTGCGCAGTTTTCCACTGTATGTGTCGTGGAGGTTTTCTTTTCTTTTCTTTTATTTATTTATTCATTTTTTTAATTTCTTTTTTTTTTGGGGGGGGGGGGGGGGGGGTAAAAATCAACGAATTGACTTTAAACGAGATGACGAACTCTCAAAATTGCTTACTATTCATATAAAGTCTATATGTGTATGGAATTGGGCGAAGATTCTCGCACATATTCTGGAATATTCTAGATTGATCATCACAAGCAAAGAGAGAGGGAGAGAGAGAGAGAGAGAGAGAGAGGGGTTTGGTTTTACGGCTTGTTTCATTTGAATTTGAATATTTACGCCAAAAGTTACAAATGGTCAAAGCATCAGCGATATTTGGCCCCGTTGCTTTTCGCGATAGGCGAGTGGCGTTTCCGCGTCGCGATGCAGTGTGCTGGCGAATAAAACCGACGCAAGTGTTATATTTGTTTTGCTATAAATAAGCTATTTTGAGTCCATTTTATTCAAACAGACTTGAAACATGCTAACATTTTATATTGAAAACTATTATATGCTAACATTTTGATTGCAGCACGCAAAGTACTGTAATTGAATATCGGAAGCGCCCCTTCCCCCAAACTTAGTCTTTACCTATAAAGTTCAGACGCATTTTTTTCATTGTAGATTCTGCTAAAGCTATACATGGGGCCTGTAAGATAAAAGATGCAATTAAAATTATACGATAAATATTAGTCGTAAGTCGATGGCAAAGCGTGTAACATAGAGATAAGATTAGTTTTGAATTTGTCATACCGTATCCCTAGCATTTGAACACGCTGCTCGTCGCATATACATTATATGCCCTTTCAAAGCTCTGCAATTCTTCTGTTGGGAACAATGCAAATGAAGAATCGCTCCTTCGTGATATACTCGTTAGCATTATCATTATAATAATGAATCATTCCTTTCCTGATCAGCAAGCAATCTGCATCTTTCAGGAATAAGCCTTAGAGATACCTACACACCTCGTGATAATGCTTTGTAGACATACAGCGAGATGTTTGCAAATTTGTTAATCGGTTTGTGCAATGCTCCCCCTCCCTCCCCCGCGACAAATTACAAGCATACATAAGAGAGCTTACTTCTGAGCCGCCAAATGGGATTACGGAAAATACGGCGCTGAGTAATTATTGTGAGAAGTCTCGCCATTTTTCTATAATTTGGAGTGGCGATGCAGAATATATTCTTCGATTACATGATATTTGGAAGCGTTATCCATGTAACACATAACACGCACATGTTAGAACACATCCTGTCTGACGAATATGATTGCGGTGTGATTGACGAATACGATTGCAACATCGTGCAATGCCCCCCCCCCCTCCCGCGACAAATGATAAACATAAATAGAGTCTATTTCTGTGTCGCCAAATGCGATTACAGAAAAACGGCGCTGAGTAATTATTGTAATGATTGTGATAAGTTTCGCCATATTTCTGTAATTTGGAGTAGCGATGGAGAATATATTCTCCGATTACATGATATTTGGAAGCGTTATCCCTGTAACACATAACACGCACATGTTAGAACGCATCCAGTCTGACGAATATGATTGCGGCGTGAATGAAGAATATGATTGCAACATCGTGCAATGCCTCCCCCCCCTCCCGCGACAA
The DNA here is from genome assembly GCA_036244855.1 of Temnopleurus reevesii. Classification (NCBI taxonomy): domain Eukaryota; kingdom Metazoa; phylum Echinodermata; class Echinoidea; order Temnopleuroida; family Temnopleuridae; genus Temnopleurus; species Temnopleurus reevesii. The sequence goes on along the minus strand of BQKZ01002972.1, from coordinate 20,748 downwards.
ATGATAAACATAAAGAGAGCTCATTTCTGAGCCGCCAAATGCGATTACAGAAATACGCCGCAGAGTAATTATTGTAATGATTGTGATATGTCTCATAATTTTTCTGTAATTTGGAGTAGCGATGCAGAATAATATTCTTCGATTGCATGATATTTGGGAGCATTATCCATGTAACACATAACACACACACGCTAGAACACATCCAGTCTGACGTGTGATTGAGGAATATGATTGCAACCTCGTGCAATGCTCCCCCCCCCTCCCGCGACAAATGATAAACATAAAGAGCGTCTATTTCTGTGTCGCCAAATGCGATTACAGAAAAACGGCGCTGAGTAATTATTGTACTGATTGTGATAAGTCTCTCCATATTTCTGTAATATGGAGTAGCGATGCAGAATATATTCTTCTATTACAAGACATAACAGAAAGCGTTAGTAATGTGACGCACATTGAACACACATGCATAGACACGCACACGGAGTCTGACAGATACGATTGCGGTATTTGGCACCGTATTTCTGCTAAGTTGATAATAGTACATATATGTTCACTTAAAAAGGCAAAAAATACCTTCTTATCTCACAAGATGATTGGGAATTTATATGTAGTATTCACGTTAAGAGATTATACACACACATACATACATGCACATTCACACAGATATTATATATGATATGATAGAGGCATACTTTGTTCTTGTTCAACATGAGTTAACCCTTTGACTACTGGAACCGTGTAGTCCCTACACAGCGTTTATGGGTATTACAGAATTCAGTAGTCAATGAGTTAAAGCGTATCTATTTGCTACAAACTACACGACTCAAACTTGACTTCAGGTTGGGAAGTGGAGCGGAAACATTTATTAAAATCACTGATGCGTGAAAATAATTACAGTGTATTTTGTTGATATGCAATTAAGTTTCATCTAGGGGCAATTCGACGGCTTTTATTGTCATACCGGTAAAGCCCCGGTCACATAGGACCCCGGAAACAACAGGATTCACCCCGTCTCGTTGTTCTGAGGCAGTTAATTGTGAATTAACAAAGAGTCGGGGTGAATCGTGTTGCTTCCGGGGTCCTATGTGACCAGGGCTTTACGCTAACGTCGATGGTATGTCTTATTGAAATTCCTTGGAATTTGATATGTGCGTCACATTTATTGTTTGCTTCATACTTGTCGAAGTTCAATGAAGTTTTATAAATAGTTGTTAATGAATTATCATTTTTTTCTGTAACGGACGTGACATTTTTGTGGAAAGTCCCTTGTGTATTTAAAAATGTAAACCCTCATTAAAATATTCATACACATTAAACAATGATGTGTAACGTATTATGCGTAGTTTGTTTATTTATTCATGTATTAGTTTATTTGTTAGTTTTATTTCAGTAGGGTTGCTCCATCAGGAGTCTTAATATTGGTTTCCATGGAGTCTCTATAAAACAGTTACAAAGTTGTATAAACAATGAACAGGAAACATACATGTAGTTCAGCATCTGAAATCATTTTATTTTCATACCGCACTGCACTTTATGGAGATGCGTCCATCGACACGGCCATAAAAGGGAGAAAGAGATAGAGAGAGAGAGAGAGAGAGAGAGAGAGGGGGGGGGGGGCGGTGAGTGAGAGAGAGTACATTTCAGGAAATGCCTTTGAACCCTGCACTATTCGACACGGTTTCCCTTGTGCGATATGAAACATTAATCATATTGCTTATGCATTCAAGTATAAATGCAGGTATGTCGTAAAAAGTGGTCTCTTTCAGATCTCTCATCCGTCTATTTCCTTCCCAATCAAGTATGAAACGACAAGACCATCTGGGCCCCTTAACATAAAACTTTCCGATCGGTCGTACGATTAATATCAATCGTAAGTCTATGGGAAATCATATACTAAATAATTGCGATTGAACGCAATCAATTTTATGTTGCAGGCCCCAGGTTGGCTCGTGTGTGGTAAAGTCATTTCCACAGTGTCGGGCCTCTGCTACCACAGAACTGACAGATCGATGACGTGAACTTGAAAAAAAATGCTATGGGGTATAATATTTATTTCCGGCCATTTTATTCATAAATTAGCGGGCAAAACGTTAAAATTCATATTGCAGTGTGCTTGATGACAAATGTATCTCATAAAAATAACAAAATAAGCATGAATATTCTGCGATATAAGTTAATTCAGAAATAAAAGTATAGAATTGTTCATGCATTATATTTGGAGCCTGCATTAATAAAATTGGCATGTTTAAAAGGGAACACCCAGCATTCCCTCATATTTAACATGCAATATTTGAAAAGAAGTTGATAATCTAGTACAGCACGTTAGGGTTATGGAAGTAGCACCTTTAGAAAGTTTACAAACTACATGTCCTAAAGTTGAAAAGGGTGAAGTAAGAAAAGAAACAAAGCAGTGATATGCGACATAAAGTACAATCGAATTCACGATAGACATTAGTGGCAACCGTGTGCGATAAAGCTACGCTTTCAGGATATTCGCCTCCTTTGATTTTTCTACTTTGTCATGTTACTGTATATTGAATATGTCTTTGAAGAAGAAAATAAATGTTTAATTCAATTCAATAAAGATGCGGTTATTTGACGAATCAAAGGCAACTCTAATTGTTACTGGCCCCTGAATCATGTGAATTGAGGTGTCTTGTCGTGTGAACTCTCAATACATACTCTTCTGACCTCGTCTGGATCATAGTACATTGAATTTCAAGTTTAGTGAGATATAATTTGTGAATACCAGCAAATTATTTGATATATAATCTGTGCTCAGGCTTCTTTATATTGTACATCCGTTTGATTTTATTTATCTTTTTATATTTATCTTCTGCAGGTCTAGTGACGACATGACAGTCGACTGACTGAACATCACCTGAAACCGAAGTCCATGTTCCGAGACGTCACACTTGCCAATGACCGAACACTCTACATAATTTGTAATGCAGGGATAGCAGACGACCTCGGTGTGTTAAATCATACCGAAGAAAGTGCAGAATCGTTTGGCGCGAAATTGGAGGTGCGAATATTCCCAGTTTACGCGGGAAAATGGATTGGATGTCTGGATGAAATAACGTACAGGAAAGCGGTGTCATAGCAACCGAGATGGTGCCTTTTCCGTTCGAATCTCAACGGTCATGTAGTACAAATGTCAGAGGAGGGACCCATTTGGGCGGGTTAAATACTTGTCTTCATAACTACCATGCCTGTGGATTATTGGTAGTCTAGATGCGCATGGACTTTGCGCTAATAACGGAAGTGGCAGGAAACGATTTATTACAGGCTGGAATTGAGACATGTCGGGTATAATTGCTCTTATCCGAGCGTTTGTGTTTTTAAACCCGCGAACATTATGAGCTCATGTTCATGATGACAACCAAGACCTTGAAAGACACTCATGACGATTATCAATCTGGCATGATTCAAGCTCACTGTCACAGTCGCTTTCACACAAACCGGAGTCCTGATTTTACAGTGAATGTGTACGACTAGTCTTCATGTTAACGTTTTACTTGCCTCTGAATCAATAGCAGACCTGTGCAATTCACCTCGCGAGGAGCGCATCATGATAGCACATCACGACGATAACATTTTGCCACCGTTGGAAACATCGAGACATCTCCGACATTCATAATTGGACGAGGTTAACAATCACCTGTTCGGCTTTCAAGGTTCACGGAGCGAGACTGGGGGAGACGTGCATCTATTACATAGGTCTACCCCCATGACCCTCAATAATTTAAAAAGTCATCAATGTCAAATGATTGTGGGGATCTTGTCTCATCTGGTATTTGCAACAGAGCATTCGCCTGGCTCGGATTTCCCTACAATCAACGGAAATGTATCGAAGGTAGCAGATTTGGATGTGTGAATTTTGACAACTGAATAGTGATTCCATGCGATTGATTTGTTGGAGCCTACTTCGATATTTTATGACAACACCAAAAAGGCATCATTATAAATATCGGATTTGGACGTGAAACTTTTTCTTGAATCAATTTGGTATTCGAACGAATTATTGGATTGTGGATTTTCATTGTCCTGTTTCCAACTATTGCGAAAGCCACACACACGGATATTTATATATANGTATTTCATGAAATAAAGCCATCCAATATAATTATTATTATCTTTACATATACCAGAAGGCTGGTCACTGCTTTGCGCAAGCGTAAAAGTGAAGCTGTACAATATGGCTTAATATTGTACGGCTTAAAACTCTCATATAGATAATAATCCTGCATATTTAACATGCAATATTTGAAAAGAAGGTGAAAATCTGGAGTATGATAGCACGGTGGGGTTTTGGAAGTAGCTCCTTCAGAAATTTTACAACCTGCATGTCCTAACGTTGAAAAGGGTGAAGTGAAAAAGAACCCAAAGTAGGGATATGCAACATTAGATAATAATAATAAAAGTTATAATACTATACTACTACTACTAATAATAATAATACTAATGATAAAAATAATGATGATAATAATAATAACAATAATAATGATAATAATAATAATAAAAGATGCAATTTGTTTAGCGCACGTATACACACTGCGGAGTGCTCTTGGCGCTTTGCATTATTATTACCCTGGCTTTAGCCCGGTGCCCGTACACCAACGCAAATGGCATTTCAAGGAATTGATATTCCTTCCAGGTACCCATTCACCTCACCTGGGTTGAGTGCAGCACAATGTTGATGAATTTCTTGCTGAGGGAAATTAACGCTATGGTCAGATTCGAACTACGACCCTCTGGTTGAAAGGCGAGAGTCAAAACCACTGCACCACGACACCTTTTTACAAATTTTCAAATAGAAAGGCTTTTATGGTAAATCTGTAACAAACGTTTGCGATAAAGATACAATTATTTGACAAATTAATCGTAACTCTGTATATTATAGGCCCCTGAATTTGTAGAGGTGTCTTGCAATGTGAACCACCATTACATACTCCTCTGACATCGTCGAGATCAACATTCAGGATTATTGAATTATCATGAATACCTGCTAATGCTTTAATATACAATCTATATTTCTGTTTGATCATATTGTAATATATGTTTGTTTTCATTTATCTTCAGTGACGAGATGACAATCGGCGGACCGAACAGCGCCTGAAACCAGAGTCCATGTTTCCGATACGTCATACTTACCAATGACCGAAGCGAACACTCTACATAATCTGTAATGCAGGGATAGCAGACGACCTCGGTGCTTTAATCATACTGAAGAAACTGCAGAATCGTTTGGCGTGAAATTGGAGGTGCGAATATTCCCAGTTTACGCGGGAAAATGGATTGGATGTCTGGATGAAATAACGTACAGGAAAGCGGTGTCATAGCAACCGAGATGGTGCCTTTTCCGTTCGAATCTCAACGGTCATGTAGTACAAATGTCAGAGGAGGGACCCATTTGGGCGGGTTAAATACTTGTCTTCATAACTACCATGCCTGTGGATTATTGGTAGTCTAGATGCGCATGGACTTTGCGCTAATAACGGAAGTGGCAGGAAACGATTTATTACAGGCTGGAATTGAGACATGTCGGGTATAATTGCTCTTATCCGAGCGTTTGTGTTTTTAAACCCGCGAACATTATGAGCTCATGTTCATGATGACAACCAAGACCTTGAAAGACACTCATGACGATTATCAATCTGGCATGATTCAAGCTCACTGTCACAGTCGCTTTCACACAAACCGGAGTCCTGATTTTACAGTGAATGTGTACGACTAGTCTTCATGTTAACGTTTTACTTGCCTCTGAATCAATAGCAGACCTGTGCAATTCACCTCGCGAGGAGCGCATCATGATAGCACATCACGACGATAACATTTTGCCACCGTTGGAAACATCGAGACATCTCCGACATTCATAATTGGACGAGGTTAACAATCACCTGTTCGGCTTTCAAGGTTCACGGAGCGAGACTGGGGGAGACGTGCATCTATTACATAGGTCTACCCCCATGACCCTCAATAATTTAAAAAGTCATCAATGTCAAATGATTGTGGGGATCTTGTCTCATCTGGTATTTGCAACAGAGCATTCGCCTGGCTCGGATTTCCCTACAATCAACGGAAATGTATCGAAGGTAGCAGATTTGGATGTGTGAATTTTGACAACTGAATAGTGATTCCATGCGATTGATTTGTTGGAGCCTACTTCGATATTTTATGACAACACCAAAAAGGCATCATTATAAATATCGGATTTGGACGTGAAACTTTTTCTTGAATCAATTTGGTATTTGAACGACTTATTGGATTGTGGATTTTCATTGTCCTGTTTCCAACTATTGCGAAAGCCACACACACGGATATTTATATATTATGGATTTTCATTGTGCTATTTCCAACTATTGCGGAAGCCACAAACACGGATATTTATATATTAGAGTACATTGTTTTCCTCTTTCAAGATCGTAATGTTGATAGTGCTGCTACAGCAGGCAACTGCGAAATGACCTCAAACTCCCACCGTATAAAGTCATGATCTCGACTTCGCCCTCTGATCTGAAATTCAGATGTAAACCTTTGTCTAGACAGAACCAAGAGTGAATGACAAAAGGAAACAGAGCTGCCCCATTTCCAACAACTACCCCTCAAGCATGAAACGGATGAATTACACGTGAAATTACAGTCTCAGCCAAAAATCGGAGCTAAGTATTCCCTCTTATGTTTGCGGTAAACGTTACCCCTTGACCCGTGCTGCATTGTGCGCCGAGCGGCCGTGGGGTTGGTAGGCGGAGCGAACCGCTCGCCGAGGACTAAATTGCCCGCAGCGGGTGACCCCATGTGTCACTCCCCGTGCCAATCATCCAGTTTATTTCCGCAAGTGTAGTGAAATTGTAAATGGAGTGAAAGGAATAAAAGTGAAAGGAAGTCAAAGTTCAGTCAAAATTCATAATTGAACACGACCTCGGAATGATTGAGTGCTCTTATTATGTTTTCTGAGTAAATTTCTGGCTGTTTATGTTTCGCGTATAATGACGAGCGATCTATGTATTTTTCGAAACGATATGCGTTAGTCGTGGAATAGCTGTCGGCCTGTGCAGCTATATCGCTGAACTGTGATTTACAGCGTATTGTTTTGGCATTGATGCAGTTTTTTTTCAAAGGAAAGCAGAAATATTTCAATAAATGGAGTGCGAACGTTTGATGTGAAACCTTGTTTTCGTTTCGGTTCCAGCAGTTGTGTTGAAATGGAGTACATTAGATTTGTGTGGAAGAATTGTTGATGGCAACTAGAGTGGAAATGATAAGTAGCCTTTAGGCGCTTCATCGTCGCAGTCAACACCGTGATGGCTCTTGGCGCGTTTATGACTCGTAAATGGGTCAAACCTTTTATCGCTTTCTTCACTTTGACGATCGTGTCTCTATTAGCTTTTGGGAACTTCACGTCACGGATAAGTTCGGGGTTGATGTACGCCAGCGGTAATGCATACCGAGAAAGACCCCGCAGTAGGATGCAGAGTGGGGTGGAGGAGTTGACAGCGCCGTCAAGACACACGATATCCCCGAGCCCGTCACACGTGGGGCGCGTTTTCACCACCGTCGCGTCAAACCCGATGGAAATTGATCAGTCAATGCCAAAAGATTTAACCCCAGTGAGGGAATTGCTTCGTAATCCGATTCATGACGTTGCAACATCGAATCAAGTGACGTCACCGCATGAGGATGAAAATTCAGACGTAGACTGGGTTGACGAGCCAGAGAGGACGAATAGCCGAGAATATACGAGACAAGATGTTTTAGCAAATATTTCAGATGTAAGAATTACGCCTGAAAGAACTAACCATTTAAGTCAAGATATTCATGTGACTATTAACAATGAGATTTCTAGTAGTAATAATAATTACATCGTGAAAGAAAAACCTGTTTTTATTGTCTTGATGGGGCGCATGCGCACAGGCTCCAGCCTGATTGGTGAGATCTTTAATCAGAACCCATCTGTTGGATTCCTATTCGAGCCTCTCCACGCTGTGTGTGAGTGGAATAAGAGAGGCGCCATTCATAAATCGCGTTTTGCTCCTGCAGCGACTGCTCTTCTACGCAAAATAAGCTCCTGTGAGTTCCCGCCAAATTTCATATCGAGTATAATCAAATGGCCAGCCGGTGGAGGTCAACGCAGCAGTATGATTCAGCCCGTGTGCTCGGTGACGAGTTCCTGTAAACTCGCGAATTCGAGCATGCTCCGCCACCAATGTCTGACGTATAAAAAGTACCGCGGGATTAAAACGATTCGCGCGGATTTGAATTTGCTGCTCCGCCTCATCGAGGAAGACACGGTGGACGTGAAGATTCTGCATCTGATACGGGATCCCCGCGGAGTAGCGAACTCACGCCGTCAAGTTTACTCCGTGGATAGTAATTCCGTCCAGCGGCGGTTGGCCGCGCGCGGTTATCGCAAGCACATACTACACGATACCCTGCATAAGAATCCCGCCACCAGTCCATTCGAACATCACGACGCGCAAGCGCGTGCACCCATGTGGACACGCAATCATCACTTCAAGTCACCCATAGCCCGCGGGACGAGACTCGATATTGTAGGTCTCATGGATACTTCAGACCTATTCCCGCTGCTCAACACCATTCCCGCATACTGTAAGTGGCTGGATTCGACAATCACACTGGCCCAGAAGCGACCTGATTGGTTGAAAGGTCGCTATAAGCTCATCAGATATGAGGATTACGCTGCGGCGCCGATGCGCGTAACCGAGGACGTTTACCGTTACTTCGGCATGGAGTTACCCGAGAGCGTCCGCCGATGGGTCGCAAACAACACCGAAGATGACGCCACGGGCATCAAAGACATCGAGACGCTCTACGGCTCGCATAAGAACTCTACCAAAGCAGCTTTCAAGTGGAGAACGATCATGACGACACAAGAGGCGTTGCAGGTTGAGAGACAATGCGGTGACGTCATGAGGAGATTAGGGTATAGGAGGACTTCGGCTCGGGTTCAGTTAGGGGACATGAGGCAGTCTCTATTTCTTCCGCTTCCACTCGATATTCCTCGGGAATTATGATGAAAGCTAAATTCAGGGGCCAATTGCACCAAATTGTCATACCATTAATCATCTTCGCGCTAAGACGTTGTGACGTTTTGCGCCACCCTTGCCCTGACAACATAGACGTGTTTGTGTCTGTAAGAGGATGGCACAAAAAATAAAGACGTCTTAGCAAGAAGATGATAGCTAAAATGCCGTAATAATCAACTTTGATTGTGGGCGTAAACGGAAAGACGGAAAGACAAGACAATTTGATTTGTGCTGTTGACCAATTGGTGCGATTGCATAGACCAATTATTTGATCTGGGTCTTGATGCATAATGCTTAAGATTATGACAACTTTGCCGTTTATGTGAAAGCTTTGATGATTAGTGCTTGTTGCAAACTGTTGTCATCAGAGTTATCATCAGTGGCAAAGATGTCATAACTTTAAAAATCATGCAGTGGAGCCCAGAAGTGCACTATTTAAATTCCTTATCGATTTACATGTATCATGACGGGTGCTTCTACTTATTTTTGCAGAACTGACATTCAATACTTGACTACAATCGGCTTCACTAAGTTGGGCAAAAGTGTACCCAACATTGGGCAAGATACTGTCCCCACAACTATTGTTCAGAATATGTCCATTTTACGGTTTAATATTGTATTTTACACCAGAGGTTGGGCACATTTCAACCAATAGTTGTGTAAAATATATCAAACATAATGTCGAATTTTGCAATTCCATCATAATTAGACATATTTTGACCAATAGTTGTGTGGGTAAAGCCCTGGTCACATA
>BQKZ01002971.1:27050-57296 GCA_036244855.1 Temnopleurus reevesii | reverse complement strand
GGGGGGGGGGGGGGCTTATAGCCGTGGGGTTGCTTAGGATAAAGAGAATTCTCAAGAGAGAAGTGGAAGGAGGGAAAGATAAGTTGCATCTAAAATTAAACAGAAACTGTGCTCAGATTCCAAGACATAGAAAAGAGATTTTCACCATCCATATCTTCTTTTAAATCATGCATACATACTTGATATGGGAAAATTGAAGGGGGCAATGGCCATTTCAGCCACTTCCCTGGATCTGCCGTTGAGACTACAAGACTCCTTGAAATAACTTACATTGTACTAATCAAGACTGACAATGCAAATATGGAAGTACTTTGAGGAGAAACAGGAACAGACTTACAGAATTATTGTGATCTTAATCAATCACGAAGTACACTTGTTGGAAAACCTCTGCCCCTGGTTATTGGAAAGGCATGTGGCATAATGTAATTGTTATGGTCAGCTATTTTGGTAAGTGACCCCTGGTAAATGACCGCTGGTCCGAGGGACCCTTGTAAAAACATGGCAATGAACCTGATTTCCCAAGATCTGCAAGTCCTGATTGGATAAGCGTTCCAGATTAATTTAAAGTTAGCCCACTCTTGAGGAGAAAATTGACCCTCAGACATTAGAGGGGATTAGACAAAATCACTTTGAATCTTCGAAGATTTGACTTCATGTTTATTTAATAAGCTCAGAGGCGACAAATAGTTCGTAGAGGAGGTTTCTGATTTTAATTGTTTCTGAAGTAAAATGGTCAGTTTGTCTGACCATAGTCATTGCATGCACAGCCAGCATAATGGTCATCTATTTCCAAAAGTTACCACAGGATAAATTGACCTGAAGATCTGAAAACCCAAATAGATTTCAGTAAACCAGCTACTACAAATAATAGACATTAAGCTGTACTGTATTGTTTGATGTTTTTCAAAGTGGATTTACACTATCATCATGTTTGAAATTAGGTTGTTATAAAAGGAATTACTTTCATTTGATGGGCTTTGCTGCACTCCGTATGAATATCTGGGTAAAGGGGCAACTTTTGCATAAATGTTATAGCTGTTAAAATGAATACAGAATATTTGGTAAAGGACCTTGATTAATGATTCTTGTGTGTAATTATCTTTTTGCTAATAAGTATTCTAACTTAATTGATGTGTGCAATTAGTCAAGACCCTATGTACACTGTATAGTGGCGTATTACTTGGGTTAAATGAATGTATCCTTGTGCTTCATATAAAGACAGACTTGAACAAAGAATCCTCTATGCATTATCAATTATCAAATAACACGATAGAAACATATCCTGAATTGCCTCTTCAATTTTTGTCTACAAAGCACCACATTTAAGTGGATAACCTCCATGACTTCGAAGATGGAAATTGATATCAATTTCAATTTTAGGATTGCCCCATTATGGAAACAACATACAATGAGTGAAGATATGAAGACAAAACCTGCAAGGTTGTTCGAGATATGAGATGTTTCCCATTTATGTCGAACCATAGATGATTATAATTTCCCCAGTATCCTTATTAAGTCATCTATAGGATGACTAATTGAGACATGCATTTTAAGATATTTCCTTGAGCTATCAATTTCCACATTAATTTATCCATGGGTTGAGTGATTTAGCAGTACACTTTTTTTCGGGAAGTTTCCTTGGATTTTCACCTCGGGTTAATGCACTCCCGTTAATACACGAAAATGGGAAACAATTATGACTTTAAAGGTAGAAAACTACATTTGCACACATTACGGTTATGCTTACAACTTGTTGTGTACCTCAGATATGCCAAAAATGATAACCTATATGAGGTATTTTGGTTGAATGTAGTCCAGAATATCTAATTCAAATAAAAATCTATTCTATCATAATTCATCTTGACACCAACGGTATCGCGATACTCCTAGCGTATTAAGGTACCACACACACACACACAAAACATAAGAGCACATACAGTGCGCACTTCAATACACTGCCACACCATGCGGAATCGCACTGAGAGAGACTCTTGCGCTATTGGTCAACGAGGGGTTAACGGCTGTTTTGAATTTTGAATGCACGGTAAATTAGTTCGAGGCCCAAATAGAAGAATTATTATTGGAATAACTATAAATGCGCCTATCATGACCAATCTTTGTGCTTAATTGACTGGTGTTAAGTTCTAACATTTAGTACTCTTAAACATAACACAACAATCTTGGAAAATCAAGTTTTAGGCTGCAAAAGAAGTATTCTACCTTTAATGATGGAAATGATAATAAATTCTTGTATAGTCCTTGCTGCATTGAAGATACAATCCTGTAATCCCCTTTGATTAGAGGAATGTGGTTTGGAGAGGAAAGCGGGAAGGTTTTTGGAAACCAAAAATAGCGACTAGGAGTCTCCTGCAAGACATCACTAATTAGTTTGACGATTTTCCATATGGAATTAATCAAGATTGACTTCTAGGCAGCAGATTTTTGATAGCTTGAACCGGTATTGTCTTTATGACGATGTAAAATAATGGGAGAAAAGGGGGTAAAGAGAGGATTAAGGAAGATAGAAAGATAAAAGAAGTGAGGAAGATGTCAAGAGAAAGACAGAGAGAGAGAAATAGAAGGGGGGATGGTGAGAGTATTTTCTTTTGTTTTTATAAAAATTGATATTGGGAAAATAATTCATTTTAATGGGTTGATTAAATGAGGAAAACACATGAAATATGAATGTGTGTATGTTTGAAGGAAGTGGAGAAACCCTTAGTTCACTTTTATTTAGTGTTCTTCTAGTTTTAGCTCATCTGTTCATGTCTAATAATAATTTTGTGTCTGACATTACTAACCCCTGAATACCTGTATCATTAGAATCATTCTGCTTATCATATTTATTCAACTCTTCTGCATGAAATTATGGTTATATGGTAATTAATTTCTAGCTTAGCTGTGTTGTAGGCCTACAGCGTGGAATGTATGTTTTCAGTAAAAATTGCCTGTAGCACTGACATTTTTACTGGCATGTGCTTATGAATTTAATGACAACATATTTTATTCATGCCATTAATAATTTATATTGTATCTGAAGTCCTCAAAGCAAAGAACAACTGTTGTTGTTTTTTAATTTTTGTTTGAAAAAAAATCATGATTTCATTTTATCTCTCTGACATTCTCTAGGTCATGCACCATTAACAAAGCAAAATTCTGTGGAGAGTGGCTCTGATGTCCCGTCATCAGCGCGTCCTGTTGACATAGAGTCAGAACTGAACAAAGGCCTCACAGAAGAGTTCAGCAAGAAGCTTGCAGAATGGGAGAAGATGAAGAAGTCGGGTTATGGTGCCACAAGTCCCAAGAGCGAGCCGAAGCAGAAGAAGATCAAGGACAAGAAGGAGACTGCAAAGACTCCAAAGGAAAAGGAGAAGCAGAAGACCAAAGAGTCGCCTCTGTTGAGCAGGAGAAGCAAGTCCCCAGAGGCCAAACTCACAAGAAACATTGTGGTCATTGAGGATGCAGATGGACAACTGAAGCTTGAGGGCGCTTCGAAGGAATTCTCCAAGCGCTTCAAGGAATGGGACAAGATGAGGAGTCAGTCTTCCATGACGGCTTCGGACAGCGACTCTCCCAGCCAGAGGATTAGGAAGCAGGGTTCGGAGGACAGTAGCGAGACTGACCCAAGGAGAGAGCGGGCTGGTTCTCCGCGAAGGACGCAGTCCGAAGACCACTCTCCAAAGACCACTCCATCCAGACCTGATCACAAGATACCGGCGGGCGCAACGTCCCATGAAGCGGGCTCCCAGTCAGAGTTCCCAGAGGATGGAAGGCCGGGTGAGGATGCGGTCTTTGCGGAAACGGAAGAACACATCACCAAGCTGGAGGAGAAGAACAGCTTCCTGGCGACTCATCTGAAGCGGAAGGATGTGAACCTCCAGGCGGTCCAGACTGAACTGGAGACTATGCAGCATCAGCTGGAACAGATAGGAGGGAGCAAGAGAGGTAAGGTCATAACTTCCATTGCATGAAATGGCTAATGCATAGAAAGGCAATTCCTCACGTCTTATCCTATATGACATGTTTTCTTTTGCCCACTTCATTTCAAGGATAATGTTTAAGGTGAAAAAGAGAATACTAAAAGTAAATGACCACTTATGGATGAAATGAAGGAAAAGAATGATGTTATACAGCATTTCTTGTACAGAATCAAACACTTGCATTAGAATCATTAGCTGATTAAGCACACTAATTAGGATTTAGAAAAACCAAAGAGCGACTAGTAAATTTTGTGAAAAACCTTGATTTGCAATATAGAACAGTTATAGAAATATTTATTCTATAGGTTGTCACACCTGTGCATGACACGTTACGCAGTCATGTTAGTGAATGCTTAATTTTTCACCATTAACAAATAAGACCAGATTCATGCTTAAGGATATTTTTGGACATAGAATGAATGAATAAACCAAAATCAAAATATGATTGGTCATCGTCTGTAGTGTCTCTTATCCAGTATGTTCAGATCAAGACTTATGAAAATGGGCATTACCCATCCTATCACAAGTAATTAATGATAGAAATGTAATATGTCTATATGACACAAGATGACAAGTAGATAATTCAAGGAGCTTGTCCTTTCCCAGAGAATACTGACATCAGATGAACTTTGCTTTCAGCTGGAAATCATTTTAAACATAATCACTCAATGCCAACAAGCATCCCTCTTTCATCAAAATGAGACTCTGACTGTTCTTTGTCTTCTAATTGTAAGGAAATGTGGCTATATTAGGGAAGCGATTGGAGGAATTGATTATTAATTTTTGTAGAATGATGAATTCCAAAATGCAACATCACGGAGGAGTTACAAGAAAATGATTAACGCCCCGGTCACATAGGACCCTGGAAGCAACACGATTCACCCCGACTCTTTGTTAATTCACAGTTAACTGCCTCAGAACAAGTCAGGGTGAATCGTGTTGCTTCCGGGGTCCTACATGACCGGGGCTTATGATGCCTCTGTACAGGAGGATGATATGGAATTCCTTGAAAAACCAACTTATGAATCCTTTAAAAGAAGAGTCTACCAAAAATGATTTTTTATAACAGGATCGCAAAAAATTGGTGAGCAGAGCAAAATATGTTTGAAGAAAATTGGACAAGTAATGAGACCCTGACTGTCCTTTGTCTTATAATTGTAAGGAAATATGGCTATATTAGGGAAGTGATCGGAGGAATTGATTAGCAATTCTCGCAGAATGATGAATTCCAAAAATCTTGCAATATCATTTAGAATCTAGATGAAGAGGAAGATGATTAAAGTTTCCTCTGTAGAGTAGGAAAAACCAAGAGAGTACTGAATCCTTTAAAGCCCAAGTAAAATTTGTCTAAAATGATAATAATATGTTTAAAATGTCAATTTACACTGAAACACTGCCAGAAAATATTAATCCTGAAGTATGGAAAATAATAGTAAGCCCTTTGACTTTCACATACACATTTATTTTCTCATTAACTTTAAAAAAAAAATATCTTAATAAGAATATCGAAATTGTTCAGAATCATTCAGTAAGAGTAATTCAAGCATAATTTTGAAAGAGATTTGTATATAGGAAGGAGACATAGAGATAAAAATATTAATCCTTGTCTTCAAAATCAATAGAAGAAAAAGGACAATTCAATTACAGACCATCATTCTCATAGGCATCTTGAGCGCATTTCCTACACAAGGCTGGACATTTTCAAGGGGTCAGTATATCTGACTCATTTTTGGTTCCATAAATACATTTTATCTCTCTCAAAATACTATGAAGCTCCTGGTTGTCAAAATAAATGATGAGCATTTCTCGCAGAATGATTAATTTCAAAATCTTCCAATATCACTGTGAATCTACAGGTAAAGGAAAATGATTAAGATGCCTCTGTTTAGGGGGATGGTATGGAATTCCTTTAAAACCCAAGAGAGTATTGAATCCTTTAAAGCCCATGTAAAATTTGTTTAAATTGCCAATAATTTTCATAATTATAACACAGGAACTCTGCTAGACAATATTATAGGACTTTGTACACATAATCTTTCAGGGATTTAAAATTAATCTTGAAACATGGGAAAAATAAGAGTAAGTTTTCATAATTTCACATACATGTATTTGGTTTCTTTGAAACTTAAAAAAAAAATATCTCAATAAGAACATAAACTCTGGGGGTATTATTCAGTAAATAGTTAAAGCAAGAGTAAATCAAGCCTGATCTAGAAAGAGATTTTAACAAAAAATCAATAGAAGAAATGGACAATTTAATTACGGATCTGTGTTTTCCTTGGAATCCCTAGAGTGTTTCCTGGTGTACTTCTAACGAGGCTGGACATTTTGATATGGTCAGTATCTCTGACTCATTTGTGATTCCATAAATACATTTTATCTCTCTTAAAATATGATGAAGTTCTTGGTTGTCAAAATAAAAGAATAAACACAACACATTTGTCTGTATCTGGGACTATGCTATGACGCTTGCTGTAAAAGAGCACATTTTCTTGTCGAGTCTTTTTAATCAATATAAGATCATTCCCTCCTTGCTGTCATACACTGATAGGTACTGTATTTTGAAATGTAGAACGAGTTGATCTATTAATAGTCCTTAGACGCAGGGACGTTTGCCAAGCCAGCTATAGAATTTCATTCTGTTTTCTTCTTTCTTCTTATCAATTGTCAATTATCTCAATATTTCACTCTGTGAGTTTCTTTATCTCTCGGTCTACGTCTTATACTTCTTTTTTTTCTTACTACCTTCTTTTATCTGTTCATTCAACTCTCTTTTTATCTGCCTTCTCCACATTTACCTCATCTATTCTACTCCTCATTTGTATCTGCATTTGACCCTTTACCCTTCTTATTCATCCTTCCATTTCCCAGTTCCTGATCTTCAGAAGATGAAGATTGATTAAGAAATTAGTTCATTCACACTTTTCCTTTCCTCTCTATTTTTTTTTCTCTCTCTGTCTTGGTAATTAATTTATCATGTCGCCTTCTTACATACACCTGTAATTACATGCACACTCACACACAATACCCACCCACACACTGTCTTTCCCTTTACTCCACTTGCTTTCCCTCTCTCTCTCTCTCTCTTTTCTTGATAATGATTTCATTCTCTCAACTTCTTACATACATCTGTAATTACATGCACACTCACACACAATACCCACCCACACACTGTCTTTCCCTTTATTCCCCTTGCTTTCCCCCTCTCTCTCTCTTTTCTTGCTAATGATTTTATTCTCTCAACTTCTTACATACATCTGTAATTACATGCACACCTACACATTGTCTTCCCCTTAACTTCCCCTCGCTTTTTCTCACTTGCTCTCTCACTTCCACACAAAATTTTCTCTCCCTCTCTTTCCCCTTAGGGGGTGTTGCTCAAAATCAACTGCAAATCAACTGCAACTTTCAAAATGGTAACGCGCACTTTCATTTGCGCACGGTATGCGCATTTAATACGACGTGCATGAAACAAT
Source organism: Temnopleurus reevesii (assembly GCA_036244855.1). Lineage (NCBI taxonomy): Eukaryota > Metazoa > Echinodermata > Echinoidea > Temnopleuroida > Temnopleuridae > Temnopleurus > Temnopleurus reevesii. The sequence continues at coordinate 49,840 of BQKZ01002971.1, read as the reverse complement.
GATTTTGATCGGTGCGTTCTGATCAACTGCAACTTGCGATCAATTGCAACTTTTGAACAACACCCCCTTAGTCTTATAAGCACATGCACACACACACACACACTGTTATTCTCCCCCCCCCCCCTTACCCTCTTTCTCACTTTCATTTACTCTCTCTCTCTCTCTGAAAGTCTCTCTCCCTTCCTGTGTCTTCTCTGCTTTCTGCTGTCTCCCACCCCCTGTCTGCATGTCTCTCTCTATCTCTCTCTCTCTCTTTGTATTGGTCTCGTCTAATGAACATAAACACACACACACACACACTGTTGATTCTACCTCAGTCTCTCTTTTAAATCCTTCTCACTCTACACCCCCTGCCTCTAGGCATATGTTATTGTCTTCTCTTTCCCTCCTTTATTCCTCTCATTTTCTCTTGCTTTCATTTTCATCCAAGGTTTGACTTCTCCAGACAAAATACTTTAAATCATACAATCTCTAGATTATCTGGAGGACACGGGGATAGAAAGCGGTTTAAGTTAAGGTTAGACACGTCACAGGTTGCCGTGACTTATCCTCAATGTGAGGTGAATCAACTGCTAAATTTATCGGTTTCAAATTGTCAGGTGTCTCAAAATTCTCCCAGGTCCCTTTGCCATGACAATCCAGCAAGTAAAGAATGAAAGGGCAAGAAAAAAAATAAAGAGTAATTTAAATTTGTCTGTGTCATTAAACAGCTAAATTTATAAGTTTCAAATCGTCAGGTGACTCCAAACTATCCCAGGACAGTGTTTCACCAAGAAGTTCTTAAAAATAATGAACAATTTATAAAGAACTGATAATGTCATTCTTAGATTCTTTCTTGACTTGGTGAAACACTGCCCAGGTCTCTTTGCCTTGGAAATCAAGCAGGAAAAGAAGGAAAATGCAAGAAAAAAAACCGAGTAATTCAAATTTGCCTCTGTCATTAGATGGCTAAATTTTTCAGTTTCAAATTAGCTGGTGTCTCCAAATTCTCAGAGTGCGGTGTTTTACCAAATTGTTCTTGAAGTTGACATCAACTTTGAGAAAGACTGGAGTACTCTAACAAATGTAATGCGCATAAGATTCTAGATTGTTCAGCACAAAAAATGGTATCAGTCATGTATAATTTCTTAATTTGGTGAAACACTTTCCAAGTCTCTTTGCCATGAAAAGCCAACAAGAAACGAATAAAGTAGCAAGAAAAAAGAAGTGTGATTAAAATTTTGCTGTGTCATTCAACCTGTCTACAATGGCAATTGGAAAATAGAAAATACACCTCCATAGACAGGTAGCATCTATAGAGAAGTTTGGCAACACAAATTTCCTTAAGTCTTGGAAACGATAGAGATGGCCATTTTAGACAGGTGGTCACTATTGACAGTTGACTCTCAAGTCAATCCTGAAAAATATACATACATATAGTGTGATTTTCATAATTCTAAACTTCTCGTGATATGTTTCCTTTTATTGTTAGAATGTTATACATATAAAATCCTCAGATAAATATGATATTAATATGTTTAGATTGTATCTAACTGATAATTAAAGAACCCTCTAACAATTTTTTTTAACAAAATTCTTTTAATACCCTATCAGGGATAGAACGATGTTAATATTATGTTCTAATTAAAATTAAAACTGTATGTACACCCTTTTGTGATCTCTTACAGATCTGTTAGACAAGTGCCCCCAGCCTTGAATCCATATGAAAATATCCCTCATGCATATTCTTTAATGGTTTTCTATGCCTTTCTATATTCCTTAAAAAGGAATTACCCCTTATCATATATTGCCTTCTAAAAATTTCACAATAACTAGGTTACAAACAATTTCTTTAACATATATTACTCCCAGATTAAAAGTCTTTGTGTCTTTTATAAGTGCAGCATTATTACCTCTGCTTTAGCAACATAATACGAATGATGTAAATAAATATCTGTTGCATGTATCATGTAGGTAGATTTAATGTTTCAAGTATAGTGCAGCTGTGAGTATCATGTCAATTGTACCCCATGCTCAAGTGTTGTGATGCTAGGCAATTTACCCCCATGATCCTTTGCCCACCATGCTTATTTTGTAATCCCCCTCTATTATTCATTTTTTAATTTTATTTATTATTCATATAGAATTTTACAAGAAAAATAAAGCAATAACAGTTGGAAGTCAGGTCTTTTGAGTTTGCATCATCCACTGTTAAGTAGATTTTTATCTTTGGCCCATTTGTAATATGTTGCTACAAGCATGTATATGTTCTAACAACTTGTATAAGCCCACCCCAAGCTTCACTCGATATTTGCAAGCATATACCCAACCTAGAGAGATTATTGTACTGTCTAGAACATGCCTATTGAGATCTTACCCTCAGATATTTCCATTGAAGTTCTTCAGGTTAGTTAACATGATTTAGTGGATTGAGACTGGCAAGCTATTAACCATGCCAAAACTTTCCTCCAGGGTGGTGTTTCACTAAGAAAAGAAATGCTTTAAGAATGACTGGTATAAGTTCTTGTGCTTAATGGTTGACAATGTTACACATATTCAGTGCAAGAACTGGTATAAGTCATTCTTAAAGTCTTTCGTATCTTGGTGAAACGTCACCCCGGCTCATTATTTTGACTGAATAGGCTTATACAATATGAACTACCTAGGTTGAGTATGTGCTTGCGGAGTAACCCCACCCTATCAACCAACCGCTTGATGTAACGTTACCCCCTCTCCTTGCACATCTTACACCCCCACAGATCTTTCACAAAAACGTGCCAGTACTTGTTCTTCGATTGGAGAGTCACTCCTTGAAGAAGAACTCAACGACATCAAATCGCAGGTCGAAAACCTCGAACGACAGTACCAACTCCGCAGGAAACCGACCCCACCACCCAAAAAATCTTTGCCACCACCAGCACCATCATCATCATCATCATCTTCATCAAAGACTAGTCCTGTAGTGAATGTCATTGACGAAGAGGTCGCGACCCCAAAGGTCGTAACCCCTGAGGACAAAGGATCGGAAGCCATGGATACGAACAATGTCACAGATGCATGTGTTTCAACAGGTCGGTGGTCTTCTAAATGATTGGCATTGAATGTTTTGAATCTGTTTTTGTTTCATTTTTTTCTTATTCCTAATAACCTCAATTTATTTTCCAACAGATAACAAGGCATGTTTGCTGCAAGACTTTGAATTAATCTGTTTCATGGTTTGTGGATGACATTAACTTAACAGAATTCATGTACTTTTGCTGTTTCCAATGTCAAACCTACATGTATTATTCTCTGGTGCAAAAAATGTAGCTAAAATTATGATAGCTGTAACAGCAAAATTGAGGTACTATCTGTTAATTCAATTTCCTATTTCGAATTGAAAAATAGACAAATAGAAAATTGACTCTCATCTCGATCAATATTCTGTTTTTAAAACAGAAAAATGAAGGCTCATTTCGATTTCTATCATCAATATAGATTTGAAATATTGAAAAATAGAAAAACGAATGCATTTGTTCAATTTCCTATTTTTCATGTGAAATTAGAATAATGAAAAACGAGTTTCATTTGTCAATTTCGCTTTTGCAAAATAGAAAATTGAACGACGGCAGTTCGAGTCGATCAATATTTCAATTTCCGACGAAATTGAAAAATTGAAGATCCTCCTCTACGGCTCAAACATTACAATCTTAGAATTATTTCAGACCATAAATGAATTCCGATCTCGCCACCCGATCGCTTCAAATATCCAGCGCAAATCGAGTGAACCTTACGCCGAAAGTCTGCGGGCAAACCGCCGCCAACCTGATTGCTTCTACAAGTGCTGAGTGAGCAGCAGCTGTGAGATAGATTCAATACGAGTGCAAGCGAGTGAAAGGGCTCGACGGGTTTTTGTAAATGTTTTATTGTTGACAAATCAGGCTGTTTTTAAGAACGGGGATTGGAATCCTACTGGAGTGTAGAGTGATCTATTCAGCATACTCTTACACTGTCTTACACAGTCAGTATAATACAGTTTAGTACTCTTCTGAAAGCCGATCGGGCGGCAAGATCGGAGTTCATTAATACGACCTGAAATAATTCTAAGATTGTAATGTTTGAGCCGTAGAGGAGGATCTTCAATTTTTCAATTTCGTCGGAAATTGAAATATTGATCGACTCGAACTGCCGTCGTTCAATTTTCTATTTTGCAAAAGCAAAATTGACAAATGAAACTCGTTTTTCATTATTCTAATTTCACATGAAAAATAGGAAATTGAACAAATGAATTTGTTTTTCTATTTTTCAATATTTCAATTCTGTATTGATGATAGAAATCGAGCCTTCATTTTTCTGTTTTAAAAACAGAATATTAATCGAGATGAGAGTCAATTTTTTTAATTATCTATTTTTCAATTCGAAATAGGAAATTGAATTAACGGATAGTACCTCAATTCAGCAAGTCTAATGCAGGTTCTTCTTTATTCAAGTGACAAACAATTTTATTATAAATGTCATTAAAGAAGTTCAAGCTGATATGTTTCATTTTTAGAGAATTATTTTGAATAAAGCTTTTGTCGAAGATAAAAAAAAAGTTCTAAATTACTTTTTTAAGGAAAAAAGTGAATCCTATACCAGTTAAAAATTTAAAAAGATAAAGTCTAGGAAAGCTCTCTTTTTTTCAGGATATATTTTCATATATATAGCAATGTTTTATAGGGTAACATAATGGTAATGGTATCTCCATTAAGACAGAGTTACTGAAATGGTAATGGTATCTCCATTAAGACAGGGTTACTGTAATGGTAATGGTATCTCCATTAAGACGGGGTTGTTGTAATGGTAATGGTATCTCCATTAAGACAGGGTTACTGTAATGTGAATGGTATCTCCATTAAGAAAGGGTTACTGTAATGGTAATGGTATCTCCATTAAGACAGGATTACTGTTATGGGAATGGTATCTCCATTAAGACAGGGTTACTGTAATGGTAATGGTATCTCCATTAAGACAGGGTTACTGTAATGTTAATGGTATCTCCATTAAGACAGGGTTACTGTAATGGTAATATTTGCTCCATTAAGACGTGGTTACTGTAATGGTAATGGTATCTCCTTTAATACATGGTTACTGTAATGGTTACGGTATCTCCATTAAGACATGGTTACTGTAATGATTACGGTATCTCCATTAAGACAGGATTATTGTGATGGTAATGGTATCTCCATTACGACAGGATTACTGTAATGGTAATGTTTTCTCCATTAAGACAGGATTACTGTTATGGGAATGGTATCTCCGTTAAGACAGGGTTACTGTAATGATAACGGTATTTCCATTAAGACATGGTTTCTGTAACGGTAATGGTATCTCCATTAAGACAGGGTTACTATAATGGTAATGGTATCTCCATTAATACAAGGTTACTGTAACGGTAATGGTGTCTCCATTAAGACAGGGTTACCCCTCATGGTGTCTCCATTAAGACAGGGTTACCCCTCATGGTGTCTCCATTAAGACAGGGTTACTGTAATAATAACGGTATTTCCATTAAGACATGGTTTCTGTAACGGTAATGGTGTCTCCATTAAGACAGGGTTACTGTAATAATAACGGTATTTCCATTAAGACATGGTTTCTGTAACGGTAATGGTGTCTCCATTAAGACAGGGTTACTGTAATGATAACGGTATTTCCATTAAGACATGGTTTCTGTAACGGTAATGGTGTCTCCATTAAGACAGGGTTACTGTAATAATAACGGTATTTCCATTAAGACATGGTTTCTGTAACGGTAATGGTGTCTCCATTAAGACAGGGTTACTGTAATGATAACGGTATTTCCATTAAGACATGGTTTCTGTAACGGTAATGGTGTCTCCATTAAGACAGGGTTACCCCTCATGGTGTCTCCATTAAGACAGGGTTACTGTAATGATAACGGTATTTCCAGACATGGTTTCTGTAACGGTAATGGTATCTCCATTAAGACACGGTTACTTTAATGGTAATGGTATCTCCATTAATACAAGGTTACTGTAATGGTAATAGCAGCTTCATTACAACAGGGTTTGTGTAATTGTAGATTTGCAATAGGCTAATTTTTAATTAAAATGCAAACACCATGAAGTGTATACATGACCACTTCTAAATTTTTCTGCTAGGCAAATTGTCAAAGTTTCATGGCCATTGAAGAGCCAATAGCTTATACCACAACATTTCAATTCTAAGAAAATGTCTAGATTTTACCATTTATTGAATGTCAATTTCACTGTCCTACTCTCAGTAAAAGTAATCATTTGTATCTAATAGAGGTGTAGCTAGAGTTTGAAGTGAACTAGTTTAGTTTAATTCATTTGCAACTTAATGACATGTGTGTGGGAATGATTTGAAAGTCATTTTTAAATATTTCTCATTAATGTCTGTCCATGTCTTCTGTAGATATTATCAACTAGATTTGCATCATTTATTTTCATATTTACAATCCTAATAATCCTGCAAATGTTTTATTTTATTTGTAAAACCTGAAATCCTGAGATTTAGTTATAGTTATGGGGGGCTAAATGCTTTCTGCTTTTTCTTATAGCAGTACAGGAGGCAAATAGAAAAGCATGTGAATAATTTTGGCACTCATACAAAGATAAATAGAGTGACATCAAGCTTTTGTGACTATCAGAAGGAGCAGAAAGAAAGGAAAATGTATAATGGATACTGAGTCTCTGACTCATCACTTTAAATATCCTTATATATCCTCGCTCTTGTTTCCTCTCATTCAAATCGCTAAGAGGTTGAAGGGTTTTGTCAGGTTACTCTGGGGATCTTAGTAGATCAGTCTCTAAAAAGGAGCTTTGTGACTTTGCATTTCAAACTGTTATACAGTCTAAACTCGTTATAACGAGGTCGTTGGGACCAGAGGAATTACCTCTTTATATTGAAACGTTGTTATATCAGGGTCAAAATACAATAAGATACATAGAGTTGGGACCAGGAAAATTACCTTGTTATAACGAGAGCTCGTTATATCAGTGCTCTTTATAACGAGGTTTGACTGTACTGTTGTGTTACTTCTCAAATTTTTAAATAGTTTTACAGGGAATAATTACAGGGAATAATGGATTTTAGCAGGATTACTACAAAATATGAATTTTCTTTAGCAACTTTTTCACATAGAACTGTGCTGTAAAATGTTGAAACTGCTTCCTGAACATCTAAAACTGCTAATCAAATTTGAAAAGCAAAATTATTCCCTGATTTCATGATTAAAACATGTCTTTTGTGGTCTTTGTAAATGGCTATGATCCTTGTTTTAATTGTAGCTGTATCTTAAGATATTGTTAAATATACACAGACCTCAGATCATTGTTGAATGCTCTCATAGCAACAATTGCATTGAAACATGTGCTAGAGAATTTCAATTGAGAATGTCAAACCTTTCAATAGTATTTCAATGTACTTGCTGCTATGTCAGGATTTCACAGTGTTCATGCAACAGTCTTGTGTATATGTATGTCAGTTTAGAAGACCAATGATGGTGTTAGAGATTCGGTCAAGAGGATATAAAATGAAATATGAATTACCGAGGAGCTGAACAAAATATTTTACCTGCCAAGATTTTTTTTTAATTAATAAACCATTTATCTATCTATCTATCTATCTATCTATATTCTCACAAGAGAAAGTATGATGATAATAATCATACACATTTTCTCATTAAAAAAAATTGGTTCAGCTTCTTGTTGATTCACATTTTAATTTCTCTCGTCGTGGTGCATATTCTGGAATGTTGCCATCTCTGATCGATATGTAAACAATCCTGTCATAATGTTTTCATGTCTTCATGTACTTTTTTATTGAAAAGGCGTGTTGATGTTTGATATGAATGCTCTTGTACATCTTGTTCCAATTTATTGCTATGACAACCTCTTTCTTCCTCATTTTGTTTCTCTTTTTCATGAAAAGATGTAGTGTTTCATTAATCTCGATTTTAACAGCTTTCCCCGCTATATGTACATGGCTTGATGTATTGCTATTGTGTGAAGTGTAATCCATTTTGTGTGCATGCTATGTGGCATGCATATTTCACCTAACATTTTGTGCTTCTTTTTATTTTTTTTGTAATATTTCTATACTTTCTAATGTTACTTTTATTTTTGAATCTATTTGCTTTTATTGTATAAATGGAAATGTGGACACTATGGTAACTAAAAATTGAATTGTTGCGTTGTATAAAGCCAGTGAAATATTATTATAGTTAACTATCTTCTATGGCAGTAAAAACCCAGTTTGATTTTGCATCGATTCAAGGGCCAATGAAAAGAATATTTTAAGCAATTTTATTCATATTTGAACATGTGCTGCCCTTTGAATTGATATTTAGTTCATTTAAAATGCAAATGTGAATATTTAATGTGCAACTTCAGCTCCTCGAAATGGTCATATAAGAGGTGCATTCAAAATGCTGGTTATTTTACATTTTTATAGTTGTTATGACTCTTGTTAGTGCTATTTTAACAAAAATAACACCTTGAGTGAAAAAAGTGCAGTTCAAATGTGAAAACTGCCAGGTTGTAGAATAATGCAGATTTTTTATACGAATATCATCCTCTCTAAATTGAATCACACTTTATGCTCCCCATCACAACAGAACCTCTCAAGTTACCAGGAAGAACTGAAGCTGAGGTCCAAACCAAGCAGAGCTCCCCCAATGAGGACTTGAAGCGCAGCCTGCAGGAGAGAGAAAACATGATCAAGCTACTGCAAACAGAGCTTGACAGACAATCGCAGGAGATATCGTTCCTTCGTAACCAAGGCAACACGTTCAAGAGGGCAAAGAGCTTTTCAGCGAGGGATAGAGTCTATGTAAGTACCCCATGAGGATGATATTTGTTATGATCGGAAATTGAATGAAGATTTGATATGTTACGTAGGATTATACATTTTTTCTTATCATGATTTACATCTAGTTATATTTCATCCATATACACCATGCAAAAAGTAAGGGATCACTGTTAATTGTGCATATCTTTTTTTTTATTTGATGTTTTATATTTCTGGAAAGCCCCTACATGCAACTGTTTTGTATGTTATCAAACACACTGTAATAACTTTGTCACATGAGTGATTTCACCTGATCGTGAGGTCTCTTGCATCACTGCACATCCTGAAAAGTGAGTCTGGAGAGGAGTGAAAAAATTCAAAAGTCATTCCTATTTTCTTAGTGTATATTGGTTTCAAAAATGTTTCCTGCTGGTTTTGAGTTGCATAGTTTAATAGAGGTACTTATTATAATGATGATTATATTATCAATGTTTTCTTTATCTAGGGTAGTCACTTCAATTTTATGTGGATTGCTCTTCCTGCAGACCTTGCATATTGGTTCCCTACCCCGTTATTAGATATTAATGAAGGATGGGTGAGAATAGTATGCTATTAATGTAAAACATAGGAAATCTTTCAGGTACCTGTCCTCTGTTTCACAATAAAACAGATTATTGTTGTTTATTGGTATTGTAATATTTTAATTATTCATTATTTACATCCTCTTTGAACCATAGAACCCAGCTCACTTAGAACCATCGCTAGGTTGGAATCAAGGCCTCACAAAGCACGCTGCCAAAGACTCTGCTTCTACAATCTCCGTCTCGGAATCTATTGATTCAAAACAAGATGGCGCACCATCCCTTGAAGCCCTTCATATTTCTGGTAAGCGATTTAAAAAAAATGCTGCAAAGACCAGGTTTTAGTTTTCATCAACTTGTGCAACTTCAGCAAAAGTCTAAGCACAACCATTGGTGTTGAATAAAAGTTATGCTGATGTTATTGTTATTTTTCATATTTTGGGGTTTCAAACAATCCATGTATTCATCAATATTTCATTCGTCAAAAATAGATTCATCAAAATTTGTCTCCATCGAGCCTATTGGGATTAACACAGTATCAGTACACTCTGGGTGACAGTGTGTACTGATGTAAAATAATAGATTTAATTCCATTTTGTTGCCAAATTACATCAACCTAATTGATTGCTTTTGTTGTTCCTCCTTCTGGTGTTACCAGATATAAACACCAAGATTGTGTTCAATTAACACCCTGGTTTTTGCGGTTTAGGAATCCAAACCATGAAACTTGTTGTGTAGAGCTAAAAAAGGCCCAAACGTGAATGCTATTTAAGACATTAGATATATGGGCAGCCAAAGTGGAAGATGAGATCCTGGGGGCCTTAAAAATAATTTTGTTTAGAGAATAGCAATTTGCAAAATGCACTTCAGCTGTCCATAAATTTAATGTTTATAATAGTAGTCGCGTTGCAAAGCAAAAGCCTAGTATTGTCTATATTAGCAAAGGGCTGCTGGACATTTGTTCTGGTGCGGGTTTTAATTTTCTTGTTATTGTGCCCACTCTCTAGCCATATTGCTGGGCAGTTTGTTGTGATTGATTGAAATTTTATCACAGTAACCTTTCAGATTATAGTGGGTCATGTCTAGGGTGTTGAAAGACCCCCTTCCTGAAGCCCTCCTACCCCCCTCACAGGAAGGTTTATCAGACGTTATGCTGCAGGTCTTTAGTAGAGACCTGGGGATATTTTGCACATTTTCTCTCTTCCTGACTCATATTCCCTCCCCCTCTCTCTCTGTCTGACTCTATACAGAGACAGGGAGAAACCATCCCCCTTTTCTCTCTTTTGTTTTCTCCTTCTCTAATCCTCTCTCTCTCTCTCTCAACGCTTTTTGTTTCAGTAAAATCTTGTCTTTCTTTTTCTCTTTACGCGTTACAAACAAGCTCACAAGGAAATAATGGGTTGTAAGTTTAACATCACCCCAACAAACTTACAAGCCACATCACTAAATTTTCTGATGTGGCAACTTGAAAAAATGTTTTTGTTTTGAGGGGAGGGAAGCAAACTGTGGGGGTGCAGGAACCTGTGTACAGGGCCCATTCCAAACGCACACACTTTCAAGCATTTCCACTCTAAATTAAACATCTTTTCCTCCATTTAAAGTTGTATTTTAAATGTTTATTTTTGTTGTTACAGCTGAAGACATCCGGATGGAGGTAGATGCAAAGACAAAGTCATCAACAAACTCCAAGGGTCAGGCAGCAGTATCCGCCAACAAACAGGTTAGTCATAAAGTTCGAATCGCATTTTGGTAAATATTCAACAGCATGAGTTATAATAATCATAATATTATTGATTAAAATAAAATTCCCATCTATGTCCATGCTTATAGGCTATATGTAAGAAGGTGTTCTATGTGTAGACATAGCAAGTAAATAAATCTTTCTGAACTATGGCTATTTTCAAGGACATTTTTGGTGAGATATTAAAAATAACATTTGTGTTTTAATCCTATATGAATGCACATAAATATTATTTGTAGCCTTACATTAGTATTGTACAGAAAAAAATATATAGGATGGTTTTGAGGATTTTAGTTTTTGGAGTCATTGATTGTTCTTATTTTCAAGTATTGATCTCCATAAACTTGATGTAGAATTTTAGCATTAAGTAGTTTACAGGTTCTAATGCCTTTTTCTATTAACCGTTTGTGATATTTATTTGCAGAATACATCCAGTACTAGGAAGGATTCCGATACCAAGCCATACCCAGGGTTATATGGACCAATCGAGACATCAGCAAGGAGTAGGAGAGGCAACGATTCCAAAGAAGATGCCTCTGAAGCGCAACCAAAAGTTCAAGCTCCGCAGAAGAAGGAGCCGGAGAAGGAACCAGAGCAATCGAAGGAGGAGAATATTGATGATATCGTCCAGAGGAGAAGAGCCAGACGGGAAGCTCGGAGGAACGTCAGGTTGGGTATCACCTCTGTGCCAGACAAAGCGTCCATTCCAGATACAAAGGAAGAAACTAAACCTGCATCAATCAAAGCATCAACTGAAAAGACAGTTGCCAAGCCACCTGCGCCGAGTGCACAGGTAAAGCCTCAGGACACGGAGAGCCCACGCATCCGTAGAAGGCGTGAGCGACAGAGTGGCCATAGTACTCAGGTTGCAACTGAAGCACCATCTGATCCAGCGCTTAAGCTTCCATTATCACCCAGGACTCGTGACAAACAAGAGAGGGAGGTGTTCTCAGACACAACGAATGATAGCGAGCAAGAGTCCTTATCGTTACGATCGGATTCTGATATCAGGAGACGGTTTGAGAGCATCTTGGCTCATCGGCGCAGGGAGTCTTCCGACTCTGTGAGCAGTTCTCGCAGAAGCTCACCTTCAGGAAGACTCTATGACACTAACTTCTCCAGAACAAGAGCCAATGGAGATGTACAGAATCTTAGAAAGAAGTTCACTTCCAGCACGCCCGCTATGGCTCAAGCTGGTCCGGTGAAGCAGAAGAGCAAATCACTGAAATATGAGAAAGAGAGGCCAAGGGAGGGGTCCGTGAAAGCGTTAAGCCAGACGTTTGGGTCAGGGGATGAAAAGAAGGTTGCTTCTAATGCTGGAGGAAACTCCAATAAATCCTCTCCTAGGAGTCTATCACCAGCATCGTCCAGTGGATCGTTATCCACCGGCATTGCAGAGAAGATCAAGAAGCTGAAGAATACCGGAGATGAGAAGCCGATCGAAAGGCGGAAGTCGGCAGACCTGATCAAAGCTAGAGTAGCACAGATGGAACACACCAAGGAGACTCCTTCTGAGAATCCCCAGAGAAAGTCCATGCCTGCTATTCAGTCAGTCAGGAGTAAGTTTGAGAAGAACAATGTCCCCGAGTCACCAACGTCCCCCAACAAGAAGTCTTCAGGCAAGATCTCCTATACAGTGTCTGTGACAGACAGCGACAAGGAAAACTCTGAGTCGTCAAGAGCTGATGATCGGTCCTACAGGCAGAAGTCTAAGGCCTCAAGGCTTGTGGCAGTTGTGGAAACAGACTCTGCCAAGAAGCCAGATACTGTCACATTCACTGTAAACTCCCATGGGAGGAGGCGTTATGGTGCAGTTGCAGATAACAAGAACAATAGTAATAGCAAAAATGCAGACCCCCAGGTAGCAGAAAGTGTTACCCAAGTGGAATCTCAGAAGGATAATGCCAAAATGGACAATGTAAAAGCAGGGACGAGGAAGGAACAAGAAGAGAAAACAGAATCTAATACGACAGGCAAAAAGCAACAGGAAGATGCCAAGGAAGGAAGAAGGAGAAGACGAGAAAGGCATAGGGCTTCTGCTGAAGCAGACAAGAAAGCACAAGAAACTCCAAAGCCTGAACTTACCAAAGAAGACACAAAGAAATCTCAAGTTAAGAAAGAAGACTTGCCAAAGACTGTCGAGAAAGAAGAGACCAAACCTGAAGTCAAGACTGAAACTAGCAAGAAAGCAAGAAGGAGAAATCGGAGAAAGGGTCAGTCAGTTGATATTCCAGATGAGCCAAAACATGACACCCAGAGTAAACCAAAACCTGAGACACTTGAGGAAAAAGAGAAAGAAAAAGAGATCGAAAAGGAGAAAGAGATCGAGAAAGAAAAGGAGAGACCAGAAAAGAGATATGAGAAAAAAGAAGATGTCACCAAGCCTTCTGAAAGACACATCCAAAAGAAAGACAAGGAATCAAAACTGACAGCTCTAAAGAGGATTGTCAGCAAAAGAGAAGATACGCGACCTGAGGTGAAAGTTCGTGACCCTGCAATGTCGAGGCTTGAAGCTGAGGGCAAATCCAGCAGTATAGACAGCATGGAAGGTCAGGACTATCCCGATCTCTTGGCTCAGACTAGACTGCATGACAAGGACAAGGGCAACTCACAGGACGATAACGGAAAGCGGCGCCCTCGCTCGATGGTGGCCGAGTCAGGTCTGAAGGGAGCTGCAGCTGCCATAGGACAAGCCATTCCAAAGCTTACAGAGAATGAAGAGAAAGAGAAGGAGAAGGAAAAAGAGAAGGAGCAACCTAAGGAAGCTGAGGAGGACGATCGTCGATCGAGGAAAGAGACAACCCGTAGAGGCCGCTTCGCAGCCAAGGATGCTGCAAAGGAATTGTTCCGAAGAGCCAGGTCTGTAGGACCAGGTTCTAAGAAGGATAGATCCCCCAGTACGGAGAGGAAGTCCAAAGGAATGAGGTCTGGGTCCATTGATAGGTCAAAAGGCAGGGCCAAGTCTCCAGATGCTATGAAGAGCAAGAAGAAAGGTGGATCTATCGGAGGGTTCCTCAAGGCATCCAAGTAAGTCCTGTTGTTTCTAACTCAGTATTGCGCAACAATTAAATTAGCCTACAGCTATAGCTTGTAGTATTAACCATTTTTATGTGTGTAATTGTTGTATGTAGCATGTATGAAAGCAAAAGAAAACATACAAGCCAATGAAATTTTGACTAAAAATTCATAGTGTTGTAAAGTCTCAATGATTACTTCTCATTTTTCTTATGTTATAGTTTTAGAATATGTTTCTTTCTGTTGTAGTTGTGATGCAAAAAATGCAAAATTGTTAGATGTCATAATAGAAAATGTAATAGTTTATAGAAACAATAATAGCTTTTGTAGTCATGGATGACCTTCCAAATTTTCTGAACTTGCTCATAAATATATCTCATCAATGCCTGGCTACTTATGGAAGCTTATAAGTGCCACCCAGATTTACAGATATTTATCTCTAGAAGTTAACATCAAAAGATCAGATGACAAGATCTTGAACCTCACAATGTTGACATCCCCAATGAGAAATGATTACATGATTAGATAACATATTTCATCATGTTTGCATCATTTAGAAGAGATGATCAGTTTTCAAGATAAGGTATCTCACCATGTTGACACCTTCCAAAAAAGACAAGTAGATGATGAGATCTTTGATCTAGGATTTTGTCATCCAATCAACTCTTTTCCATGATCTATCTTGTCATGTAATCATCACTTTCAAATGTATGTATACATGATAAAAACTGGTGTGTCGTCATGTAATCAGTTCTTTTCATTGTTTGCAAACACAAAGATGTCCATTATCTCATGATCTAATCACCTCTTCTTGATGATAATTATACAGATGATGAGATATGTAATCTCTCATCTAAAAATTTTTCCTCAGGGATGTCGACACGATAAGATGCAACATCTCATTATCTGATCTTTTTGTTTATAACATGTCGACTTCCAAAATACTTATCTGGATGGCAATTCTAAGCTTCCATAGTTAACAAGCCTATATGGGTGTTGCTCATAATCAACTACAAATCAACTGCAACTTTGCAAATTGTAACGCGCATTTTCATTCGCGCACGGTATGCGCATTTAACAATACGCGCATGAAACAATGATTTTGATTGGCACGTTGCGATCAACTGCAACTTGCGATCAATTGCAACTTTTGAGCAACACCCCCTATATCTGCATGTTGCATGTTCTCTATGTTACTATTCATGTTGCATGCAGCTCCGACTCCGGATCACAGAATGACGACGATGATGTTGACAGTGGAGATGACGATAGCGACATTGACTCCATCAACGATATTGATGGTTACATCAGCGATCTCATCAACGACGTCAGCAGTTCCGTCGGTGATCTCATCGATGGTGATAACCTTTGGACGGAGATGGCAGAATGCTACAAGATTCTCTTCAACTGTCATAGTGTCCTCTCTAAGCTTCAGTGCCGCGAGAGAAAGCACGCCCTCACCTGGCCAATAACAAGCCTCCGACAGGCAGCCTTACTTAGTTAGCTGATCCAACCCTCTTTCTTCAATCGTCATCTAAAGTTCTTCTCATCTCAGCTTTGCATGTAATAGCCTTGTCCTCTGCTTGCCAATAGAATGGTTTTATGTCGATCCTGGGCGGTGGTTTACCAAGTTACGTAAGACTTTAAGAATGACTTTATGCACGACTGGTATCGGTTCTTGCGCTGAATGATTGAGAATTCTACGCGTAATACACTGGTTAACGTACTCTAGTCTTTCTGAAAGTCGTGCTTAACTTTAATTACGATTTGGTGAAACACCGTCCATAGTAGTCAAATCAGGCATAATAAGCATGAGCTTCATATATTTGTGTCTATTACTGTACTGCCCTACTCTGACAAAAGGAAGCAACTCTGAATTTTATCAAAATTGACTTTTTCCTTGATTTGAATTATTTAAGGTATCCTCTATAATATAGTGAAAGAATTTAGGTAAAATAATCCCTAGTTACCAAGATATAGACATATCAAAAGGAAGCAACTTCACATATTTCATTGGAAATGGAAAACACATTTTCTTGATTTACTACAAAACTTGTTTCCCAGAGTTGCTTCCTTTTGTCAGAGTAGGGCACTGTTCCTTATACTGTGAATCAATTAAAGTATGAATATGTTTTGGCATTGACTGTACATCAAGATACCGACATCTGCGATCAGTTTACTTTCATGGATAGGCCTAATGACTGCTCTCCAAACTTGCAAAACTAAAATGTTTTGTTTGATAATATTGCTTCTCAAAAGTACTTCTGTTGTTAAACCTTCATGAAAATTGCAACCCAATGGCCGGTATTCCGATAACGAGGTTTAAGTTAAACTTGGTCTAAACCTGTGGTTTAAGTATGGTTGGCCAAAATTGCCAAAATTTCACTTCCAATGTTTGATTTGTATGTTGGATGCTATCTTTTCCCATGCTCTAATAATGTAAAAAACTATTGAGGATTTTATTCTTAGACAGTTTTAAATACTATAATTGCCAAGTGTGCTGGTAAATTAAACATTGACGGTTAGAGATTCTGGCCTTTTTGGCCAACCATACTTAAACCACAGATTTAGACCAGGGTTAAGTTAAACCTCGCTATCAGAATACGGGCCAATATCTTTTATATCATTTATTGGAAAGAAAATGTCTGACATACTGATTCACAATTTACATCTTTCTTTGCATCTTTTTCATTTTCAGAGTCTGAAGGGATGAATTTGCTGGTAATTGATGAATATGAGCTGATTCATGTGACCAACATTAAACGTCATGTGACCTTCGTATGTCAGATGTCATGTGGCCGGTCATATCAGGAAGCAAGATGGACCCACTGCTTACTGATGGAAAGCCCTTGGCTACATTGAATCAGTCGAAATTGGAAGAGATTACCTTGTACCTCCACTATGTCATGTGACAACGTTGAAGAAGCAGTCACATGACTCTTTGTAAAATGTCACATGACCATCAGTCACTTGTAAGATGCTTTTAAGTTCCTGGAAGATCTGGCATTCTGTCAATATGTAATTTGATTTCTGTGATGAAATGGCAATGCATATGATCAATATGGATATTTGAACTTCATCAAGAGTGTGACGAATTCTATGAAAACAACATAATTTCCAAATGCTTGCATAAATGTAAATGTAGCATCCATGGTGACAATGATGATCGATGATAATGGTGGTGGTGATGATAATGATCATGAAGATAAGGATGGTCATGAGGATGATGATGTTGATGATGAAGATGAAGAATGATGATGATGATGATGATGATGATGATGATGATGATGATGATGATGATGATGATGATGAAGATGAAGAATGATGATGATGATGATGATGATGACATCAAATATTTGTTATTAGCCGGCCAAAGACTTAATGACGGATACCAGTTGATGAGGGGTGCTGATCCAGGAGGAAAGGGGGGTAACAAATTTCTGTCTTTAAAGCGAATATCTAGTACTTGCAAAGAACTTCAATTTGGAAAAATGAATGATTAAAATAATCTTATGTTACAAACAAAGCACAACGTGACTTGTGTAGACAAGGGAAAACTAATATGATAACCTCAAACCGGTTAAAAGCGAAATTATGTCATTCTCCACGTGCTCTGTCCACTGCAGCAAACACAGGAAGCAGCGCGTGGGACTGGTATAAAATCTGTCGGCCCGACATGGCCCAATTTTGACCCTTTATTTGCACATTTCTCTGCCATTATACATTTTCTTGCAAAACACTTTGGCACATATTATTTATTCATAGTTCTGAACATTCTTCTCACATTTTGTGTGATTCTGTGAACATTTATTTTATTATTTTAACAAATACCAGAATATATCTTTAATTTTGTCCTTCAATGCTAAAAAGGGATTATTACAATGAATGAACTTTGGTAATGAGTTGTACATCACACTTGTCTCATTGGATAACTTTTTTTCTTGTCCGGTGGCATGAATTATTCATGAATTATTCATGACTGTTGGTTATGTCATGATGGAGATACTTGTTCAGATCTAACAACAAATGGAATTAGAATTTGTTCCCCCTTTTGAAGCAAAAGAGGTTCAAAACGGGAATAGGAAAATGATTGAAAATTAACAGCTATAGGTTATTGCTCAATAAATGCTTATGATAGCTGTCTTATTAATTTGTCTTTATGAGATTAATCTTTTATCATTGTTGTTTTACCATTCTTTTCTCCACACTCTTCCCCAAGAAATCGGCACCCCTGTAAGTGACATTGGAATCTTGATTATTATAAAAAGAGCCATTTGGTAAGTCATGGCTATTCTCCACTCGGTTTAGGAACGTTATGATTTTTTTTAATGAGCTATGCAATGAAAAATAATTTTTATATTCTAAACATTGAATTTGAAAAAATAGAATATAAGCTGACTTTTTGATATAACAGCAGTTATAAGCAAAAATAGAATATAAGCTGACTTTTTGATATATCAGCAGTTATAAGCAACCATTGTTTATTCTAAGAAAAGTCATGTATAGACACTGCCTGTTGTGACATAGAATCATGTTGATTTGTAATAGGTCTATTTTTTTTCTGATTACAACAAAGGATCTACTTTGTGAGATAACATATTCCATACAAATTTTGTTCAAAAGTCAAATAGGATTTATTGTAGAGTATCATCAACTTGATTTATATTTCATCATGATGTATATTGATAATCTTAAGCAACTTTATTGTACTTATTGCATGATGAGGGGAATTTTTGAGTATCTTTTATAATGTATGCCCAACATATTTGGATATCTTAACTGTAATAAATTGATTTTGAATATTATGTAAATACTTATGCACAGCTATTGTACAAAATTTACCATCCATTTGTATTCATGAAAAGTACATTTTTAAGAACTTAAATTGTGAAAAGTGTAAATTTGACAAATTGTTATTTTCGAATTTGTAAACTTAATTATGTCTGTAAGATTTTTGAGAGATGGCAAGTCAATTCTGAATTTAAATCAGATTCGCCTGCCTTAACAGATAGGGTCACTGAGTTTTTGTTCAAGATGATGAACAAATAGGCAAATATTTTGCGTAGCTTAATGGCATGAGAGAAGAAAAGTGAAAGGTTGGAGATTAACATTTTTATTAGAATCAAGAATGACATAGCTATTGATCTGTTAGATTTGAGTAATTGTTATTATTGGACATTTATTAAATGGTATCCTCTTTTGACATCTAAGATTAAATTTTTGATGAATGACTTATAGAAACAATCCATCTTATCATTCTTTTACATTCTTAAGTTATGCCCTTTCCTCTATTGTTATGTTAAATTATTCAAATATTCATTTATAATACTTTATTATGATAGATATCTAGTAAAATAAACTATCTTGCCGTTTAGCATTTTATTTTTTTTTGCTGGAAAATGGATGTGTATTTAACAAAAACTCTATGCAATTTGCTTACAAAGGCTACCTCATATTGATGCAAATACAGAGCAAAACAATTAGCAAATTGGCAACCAATATTTATTACAAATTTAGACAGATTTGTATGTATATCAGCACATCAGTCTCAGATCATATCGCACTGAAACAATTTTCCTCACGTAAGAATTTTTCTATCAATTTTTTTTATAGTTCGGCTTGTAAAGATATTTTAGATACAGCTACAGACAATTTATCAATACTATTCCTATTTGGGATATATTATAACCCTATGAAACATGTATTTATATTCAGGCCATTATTGCAAACAAACAATGAACATCTCAATTTAAAAGATATTATTTTCATGTGTTTTGATATACACATTTAGTATAAATTTGTGTTCATTATTTTGCGTTTTAATTTTTTGAATTAAACATAAATTTTACAAGTATTTGTTAGTGCTTGTATGCATGTTTTAGAAACAAAAACGCATTTCAAAAGATGAAATTTCTTATGCTTATGAAATGTAAATGATTAGAATACTATAACCAGAGTATATTTTTGTACATGCAATAGATATCGTTTAAGCAGTACTTTTAGATTCTTGCTTAGTTATGTTTTGGTGCTATTGGTTTGTAGTGTATGCGTCATTACAATATATCATGTTGTTGTATAATCATCGATTGATTGAAGGAACAAAGTATATAATATTTTTGTAAGAAGAATTATTTAGCATGGGGTATCAATATTGTACGGTATTTCACAGTTAATGGAATTTGGACATTTTAAAAATCTTTTACATATTTTTTGCCTTAGCCTGTAAAGGATTCTTGCAGAATTACAGTTGTGAAAAGATTTCCAATTTGCAACTTGAACAGCGTTAACTTAAATCTTTTAAAGCTGTAAAAAAATATCAAAAAATAACCTTAATTTGTGGATAATAATGCTTTACAATTATTTTATTTAGAAAAGAATCTGTGTGGGGTTTTGTTATTCTTTTATTGAATGGTTATCTGTAAACATGAGAAAACGGACACAGAATGGAATTTCCATTTTCAAAAGTCACAGAAGATTTCAGTTTATTGTAAGGACAAAATTAATTTTGGGTCTAAATATGTCTCTATTTTTGAGAGATGCTGTGTATGCCATAAAAAGAATTTATTTGTATAATGTGAACTTCATTTTTAATACTCATAATAGACAGTATATTTTATTTATTTGAAAAGATTCTAGATACATTGTATTTTGAAATCATATTTCAGGTCATGGATCATTGTTTTTGTTTGTTGTTGCCATGCCGATATGTATATAATATTGCTCATAATGAAGGCAACTTGATTGTATATTTCAGTTTCATCAATTAATAATTGATTGATATATCAATATGTGAATTAACTATGCCTTAGACAATCTTGGCCTTAAATACTTGTATCTTGCATCTAATACAACTCAAATCAAATATGCATAGTTGCAAACGTTGATGAAGGATTTCTTGATACCGGTATTGTTTTACAAACTTTTAGGCGGGTGACAACTGTGATTATAATTTGAGTATTTGTATTGAAATATTTGTATGTGTAATTTAAAAAGTATTCTTATTTGCCTTTGTTTTTACTTAATTTGTGCAGTATCCTGCCAATATACTGCCCGAATGATGTATTGAAAAAAAAATATGCAAACATTTTCAAGAAAAGTATGCAAAACCTATTGCAAATATTAAAGAGATATAATGAAATGGGGCTGGATGTTATATTTTTTTCCAAGCATTTAAGACCAACCACCTCTGCACTTAAAAGGTTGCTCTGTTCAATCTTCCAAAGTTTTAACTTTGTTTACGGTAATATTTTTATTATAGGATAATAGTCGATCGCAGCTTTCTTGCAAGTCGTCAAAGAATTCATTGTGCATTTGCCAATTCTTGTATGGTCTTAATGGTCTTTTGAGCGCCTATTTGGCTGCCTAGATGCTAAGGCTTGAATTGCCATCCAGTGACCGGGTAATAATATCGGAAGCGCTTTGACCAGTCAATACTGACCGAAAAGACGCTATATAAATCCAAAATATTATTATTATTATTATTATTAATGTAAAATGACAAATCTAGTAAACCTTGCATAAGGTAAATAATTGCCGTAGTCGATAGACTCTTCAAATCGTCTACCCGTTATACTCTATTGTTTTTACATCTCATTAGTCAAATTGAAATGTCGGAGCTATTTCTTCAGTTCCAAAAAAAATTGACTTACATGTAAGGTTAACTGTAGTATTTTTTTGTTGTCACTGTTAAAATAATAATTTTATTGCGATTGTTGTAGTTCTTTGTCATAGTATCAGACAAAATACAGTAATTGCCTTGCTCAAATGATCTAATGTATGCAGTTTATATTATGGCAAATCTAAAAAATTAAGTCAAATATTGTATAAACCAGTACAATAGCATACACAGATTTTTGCCAGCTCGCCACTTTTGCATGTTGTTATTTTCGCGTTTTTAACAGTATCTATACACAAATGAATGTGCCTCATACAGAGTTGAACATTTTTGCGAGGCCAAGGCGGCAAAATTCACAAAAATAATACCACCGTGAAAATTCAAACTTATAATAATTATTTTGTGGAATGTCAATAATCTTCAATTATATCAATTTGAATGACATATTTCATGAAGTAAGAAAATAATTATGAATGTCAGAATTTATGTTCAAATTTCTGAATACTTGCATGTTCTTCCATTTCAATATCATTTCAATAGGTGCTGAATTTTTAAAGAATATATTTGATTTTTGCACTTAGTTTTTATGAAAACAAAGTATATTTTATTGCCAACTACATGGCACTTTTGTAGTCATTTTGAAATAAATGTGCTTCACTGTGAAAAGTATGGAATGTATTTATTGTTTTATTTTCTTGCAATATGGTTATGATCAGATAGCAAAACAGTTGGCACGATAATAGACCCTTTCAGGATAGGGTTGGATTGAAGTTTTATTGTAAATTTGCTAAGATTAATTGCAAGACTCCAGTCACATAGGGCCCCAGAAGCAACACAAACAACTCGACTCTTTGTTCAGTTCACAGTTAGCTGCCTGCGAATAAAGAGTCGTGTTGAATCTTGTGGCTTCCTGGGTCTTATGTGACTTGGGCCTTAGGTATGAGGATAGGGATAAGGGGGAGAAAACAAGAGGGAATAGCATATAGGACAAATGCAGAAGTGGGAGTGAGGGGGAAAAAGAGAATGGGTTCAAACATAGACATACCAATGGTATATTTATGGT
>BQKZ01002971.1:7044-26631 GCA_036244855.1 Temnopleurus reevesii | reverse complement strand
GGGGGGGGGAGGGAGATGGGGAGTGAGGGAAAGAAAGATGAAGAAAGCGGTGGGAGGGGGCAATTCTGAAAAGTACACAATACAAAATTGGTAAACATTTGTAGCTATAATCACGGAGGAACATTCTTTATTCAATATTTAATACCTCAAATTAAACCAATAAACATACCACAATTGAACACAATTCAAATGTATTTCTTACTGTGTCCTCAAAACCAATAAAATTGCAACAACGAAAATGCAAGCTTTTCTTACAAATATTGTGGTGCAAATGTGGGGTGAAGGAAATATGATGAAACAATTTTGGTAACAGTACATAGTGTATACAAATATATATTTTTTTTAATCATAAAGCTGCTAATCTTTTAATTGTCTTTTTAAAACAATATTATAACACTTATTATTTTTTGTATAATTAATTTCTGCTAAAGATACTGTAGGAAGAACCCTATATTATCTTGTTAATGTTGTAGGAGTTTTGGTATAAATTAATACACAAATGTTATAGAGATTACTGAAAAACCTTACATGATATTAATGTCATAAATTCCACCAAATCTATATAATTTGATAGAATTTGGCAATTACAAATCTGCTTTAAGAATGGGTGATCCAAAACTGGTTTCAGCAGAAAAAATGAATCAAGATATACATTCCAGCCATCTCGGCAGCCACCTGATCAGCGGTCACTTATCTCAAATTTGTGATATCTAACCTGTCTACAATGACCACTTTTCACTTTATCCCTTGGATGGCTTCTATTCACAAGAGAAATAATCAAATTTGTTCCAATTTTTGACAACTGTAAAATCTTCTGGCAGCAATGAAAAGTATTGACTTACTTACTTCTTTCAGAACTTTTACAATCTTTAGAATTATACAGTGGAATACTGGGCACTGATGTATGGTACAAGTCATAAGTAAATCAATTTTACACTTGGTGGGGAAACTTGGCAAATTGGGGCAAC
Organism: Temnopleurus reevesii; assembly: GCA_036244855.1. Lineage (NCBI taxonomy): Eukaryota > Metazoa > Echinodermata > Echinoidea > Temnopleuroida > Temnopleuridae > Temnopleurus > Temnopleurus reevesii. The sequence goes on along the minus strand of BQKZ01002971.1, from coordinate 25,663 downwards.
ATCATGAAGCAGCACAATCAATACATTTGAGTCATTCTACAAGAAGATACAACCATGATTATTACTTGTGATTTTATAAACTAGGCACTTGAATCAACACACTTTAACTACACAAATGCTTTTTCATGTTAATGACCAGTGCCATTTTTCTCACAAGTTGAGATGTATTACAGCTTTTGAATCTGTGTTTTTGAATAAATTTTCAGCCAACAAAGTGACAATTAGTGATTTGACAGACTTGTAACAAAAAAAATAATAACAAAGTGCTTGTACATGTATATGAGCTACTGCAGATAACAAAGATTTCTGATTAAGTTGTGTTAAAAAGTGAATACATAACTAAATAAACAAGGTACTTAACAGTTCATGTTTTAATATTTTTCTCGTATGACCAGTGATATTCATATCTCCAAGCTGAGATCTGCATTAACAGTTCTAAATAGTCTAAGGGGGTGTTGTTCAAAATCAACTGCAGATCAACTGAAACTTTACAAATTGTAACGCGCATTTTCATTCGCGCGCGATATGCGCATTTAACAAGATGCGCATGAAACAATGATTTTGATTGGCGCGTTCCGATCAACTGCAACTTGCGATCAATTGAAACTTTTGAGCAACACCCCCTTAATCAATTTGAAGCCAAGAAAACTAGAAAATTCCACTGCTTTATATAGAGGAATAATGGTCAGTTTGAGTGTTACTTTAGATATTTTAGATAACATAAAAGATGTCTGAATAATTTATGATGTTACAGAGTGAATACAATACTGAACAACCTAGGCACTTAAATGTGCATGTTTGTATACAAATATTTGTTAGTATGAATATTGGCACTCAAAAGTGATTTGAAATTTGCATTTATTGTAATACAACAAACAATAGAGCCTAAACATCCCATGGCTGAAATGTTCCTTTTTGAATGATGAAAGCACATCCCACTTCAATAAATAATGAGAGCCCTAACTCTTTTAGGGACCCTATTTATAACAAATATTTACCTAAAGACAGGGTTACCCTGTTTATAAAGACAAAAAAAAAAAAAATAAACTGACACTGCTTTGTTGTGCTTCACCATGCTATTTGTAGATCTACACAAGAGTCTATGGGGGGCGTTGCTCAAAGGTTGCAATTGATCGTAAGTTGCAGTTGATTGATACACGTCAATCAAAATCATTGTTTCATGCGCATCTTGTTAAATGCACACACCACGCGCGAATGAAAATGCGTGTTACAATTGCAAAGTTGCAGTTGATTTGCAGTTGATTTTGAGCAACACCCCCAATGAATTACCGTTGATCCTTTAGGAATCCTCATTGAGTGCAGGAGAGGGTCACCAGTTGTTCTTAGAGTTGTGCGTACACAATGTACCTCTACGAACAGCTTTATGGAACAGGTCCCAGGTATACCACTGCTGCTAATGTCCAAAAAAGCTGAAAAGATGCCAAAATGTCACGGTGACATTTTTTAATAAAAAACCTACGTACAAACAAAAACCCATGATCGTCTTCATTCAATGTTAATATATATAATGCAGGGATGCCAACCATTCCCGAATATGCACAATGTGCGTTCTGATATAAACTCAAGGCTTTCGCCACAAGTCAAAAATACATTTGATGAGCTGTTGCATTATTCACACTTCTTACCTCGTGCATATTCTGAAACAGTTGGCAGTTCTGACAATGATGTTTCACCAAATCGTTCTTAAAGTTACAAATGACTTCAAGAAAGACTGGAGTGCGTTAATGAGTGTAATACGTGTGAGATTCTTGATCATTCAGCACAAGAATTCATACTAGTTGTGCATAGAGTCACTCTTAAAGTCTTTTGTAACTTTGTGAAACACCGCCCTGATTTTCTCTAATACTCAATTTAGTCAGGACACACAAAAGTCATAACTGAAGATATCTTCTTGAATATCCTCCATTAACCATTATAACTTCGGGTATGATTTCAAGATAGGAGAACAAATTTTTTATCAGTATAATTTCAATCTGACAAAGCACAAAAGGGCATTAGATATGTTTGATTGATTGTAGTTTTACACAATGTTTTGCGCATTACACGTCTTGTTCCTTCAGCGACCTCTGTCTTTTTCTGGCCATTATCAGATAACATTATTGCAAGAAGGTCATACGGTTCATTTCAGATATGAAATTAGCCTCTTTACTACAGCTACACACCTCAACATTTTCACCAATATCCCCACAAAATAACAAAACAATGATTGAATTCACTTTTTCCTTATCCCTTACTCAAATTAAAGTAACAATTTACGCATTTCCAAGAGAAGATATTTTCCCATCAAAAAGACTAATATGTACAGAGTTTTCTAAGACACTTGACTGTACTATACTATGCACAAATGTGATCAATAAGACATCAGCCTAAATGTGCAAAGGCTTTTTACTGTTGATGAAATGTTGGACCTCTGGAGGGAATCTATAGACCACTTTTGTAATGTATTCAAATTTTATGCACGCTTCTTTGTCAAACATACAATGACAAACTATTTGTTCAGCTGATAGAAGGAATGTATGTAGAATACATCGGTTGTTGCTAGGTTGGTCAAGCTACAATGTTTGTCCAACCTAGCAACGTTAATGTATGCAAGTAGTATTCTGACTTTTGTACTCCCCATACATTTTCACAACTGAACACATAGTTCGTTTGAGAACAAACGTGAATAAATCTGAATACATAACGAAAGTTGTATATTGAATCTGATTACGACATCTAAAGTATGTCAAGATAAGAGATGGAGTGTTAACAGAATGTTAGACCATACACGGACACAGAACCACAGTGGAATGAAATGAAGCGACTACAGTAGGGTTCACAATTAGAGCATAAACCTTAAAGGGGAACTTCACCCAGGCATTGCTGTGCGCTCAGTGGATGAAGAAAAATACAATCGTCAATCTGTGAAAATTTGAGCAAAATCCGACAATCCATTCAAAAGCTATAAATTTTCAAAGTTTTGATTTACACCCCTCATGGGCTCCTCAAATTGGCAACGTACAGGCAAAAAATGGCTGCTAACATGGAAAACTCTCCATTCACTTTGGACATCAAATTTCATGTTTTCTTCTTTTTCTACAAAAGTAGACAAAACTGTACTTTCCTCTTCAAGCATGATATGGACATATTGATTCTGCATGCATTTCGAAATGAATTTAGTTGATTTATTGTCTACTTGTCTAGAAAAAGAAGAAAACGTGAAATTCTGTGTCCAAAGTGAATTGAGAGTTCTCCATGTTGGCAGCCATTTTGTGCCTGTATGTTGCCAATTTAAGGAGCCCATTAGGGGTTTACATCAAAAAGGTTGAAAATTCATAACTTTTCAATGGATTGTTGGATTTTGCTCAAATTTTCACAGTTTGATCATCGTATTTTTCTTCATCCACTGAGAGTGCATCAATGTCTGGGTGAAGTTCCCCTTTAACGCTTCAGAAATGACAGAAATACGAGAGAGCTCATACGTGGAGCACGAAGGTGGGGTTTTTACAAGTCACCTTCTCGCATTCACATTTCAAGGTGCCATGGCAAGTTTGTATAAGTTTTCTCCTCGCCTTTTTTTTAACCAAAACAAGGTGCCTTTAATAGCAAGTTTGTATCAGTTGTCTCCTCGACATTTCAACCAAAACAAGGCACCTTGGCGAGTTGAATAACTCGCCTCTGCGCTGCATGCGTAAGCTTCCAGAGGACTGTCACAGTTTCTGAAACCTTAAAAGAAGAGTCTACCCAAAAATTATATTTCTTCAACAGGAGAAGAAAAAATAGATGAACAGAAAAAAAAAAGTTTGAGGAAAATCGGACAACTAATGAGAGAGTTATGAATATGAATGTTTGAATATTTAGACAAATTGGCAACTGATGACGTCACAGGTGCACAACTGACCATCTATTACATTCATACCAATGTTATAAAATATTACTTTTTCCCCAAAAATATGATTTCCTCAAAACTTTAACCACAGGATATCTTTATAATAGATATGAAGACATCTCTGGCAATTTCCACTGATTTGCCCATTTTTTTCAAATCTTAAAAGATCATAACTTTTTTATTACTTCTCCGATTTTCTTCAAACTTTTTTTGTTTTACTCACCAGTTTTTTTCTGTTTCTGTTAAAAAATTATTAATTTTGGGTAGACTCTTCTTTTAAACAATCGTCTCTAAATCCGAACCCGATTAATGTGACAGAGAGACACACCACAGGGTGACGAACATACATATCTTCATCATAAATCTATTAAACATATCAAATTACAAACCACGATCAGAAAAAATTACAAAAATATCTTTTAGTAAACACTTTCCTACAATCTAAAGCTAATGTATAAATATTAATATGCAGTGCAATTCAGAATTATTTGATACCTGTAATCACTATAAAAGCTCAGAAGAATAAATACAATCCTGTGATAGAATTGTCATGAGATATGTGGCAATAACATGTAAAGCCCTGGTCACATAGGGCCCCGGAAGCAACACGATTCACCCCGACTCTTTGTTCTGAGGCAGTTAACTGTGAATTAACAAAGAGTCGGGGTGAATCGTGTTGCTTCCGGGGTCCTGTGTGACCAGGGCTTAAACAAGGAATTCTGAATTGCACTTTACCTTTTCTTTTGCTTCAAAATCTGACAAAATGTTGAAATAAAGTTTTAATAAAAATTTGCATCATACACATAACGATTTCTCTTACTCAAGCGACGTGCATTAACATATTGAAACCCCTAATATCAAGTTCCGCTTGCATTTCTACAACATGAACAAAAGTCTATAAAACAATTCGACAACTCAGAAGATTCTGGTAGTCATATTTTAGTTTAAACAATGTTCAGATATAGCATATCAACTTTAATTTCTCTCACATCAAAAATCTATCTTTAATATGTAACTTTGTGAAAACTTTTGAAAAAAGAAAATCTTCTTCATATCAAACTTAATTGCTACACAAACCCTGCACACTCAAAGACTTTGAAAATAAATTTTAGGAATATAATCATACATATATTGCCTTACTTATTAACAATATGACAAGAAAAAATCTGTAGAATTATAGTTACTGGTTACAAAGTTAACCCTATTGTCAGGTATTATGACAGCCATGATTAATCTAACCCTAGACTACATGTATAAAGCAATTATTACTTAACCCTTAGAATTTTCAAAATTTCAACTAAAGGTCTAAATACAGTCAAACCTGTATACAGTGGCCACCCCAAGGGAAACAGAAAAAGTGGCCACTGTAGACAGATGGCCTCTATAGACAGGTTCTATAACATGCATTTTCACCTGGAGGGAATCAATTTAAGTGGCCACTATAGACAGGTTTGACTGTAATTACAATAATCCAGTCTGGGGTTAAGTTAGAATAAACCTAGCATTCAGAATACAGAGTTCTCAAAATTGTAGAAGGCAACTAAATCAAATACTTAAACACAATCTAAAGAGCAAACCATTCCACAGGGAATTATTTTCCTGGTATTGCATAGCATTTTGCTATGCAGATTTTCAAGATTGCTGCACTAAAGATGTTTTGTTTAGCAACTTTTTCACATAGAACTGTACAGTAAAGTGTTGAAAATGTTTTCTCATCCTCTAAAACTGCTAATGAGATATGAAAAGTAAAACTATTCTCTGTTCCATAATAAATTTCTCATCCTAAACTATACTGTCATAATACAGTCAAACCTGCTCTAGCGACCACCTGTATAGAAAGACCACCTGTCCATAAAGACCACCTTTCTAGACTCCCTAGAATGCAATTTACATGTAAATAAACCTGTCTACAGAGACCATCTGCTCATACAGACCACTTTTTCTGTCTCCCTTGGGTGGTCTTTGTAGACAGGTTTGACTGTAGTGTCGACCATAACTCACATGAAATGAATGATATTAGAAATGAATAATAATTTGAATAATTTGAATAAATCAACAAGAGGGAAACAAGGTTAAATGCATGAATACACACGTAAGCCATATAATTGCACGATTCAGGTTTAAGCTTATTTTACACAGTTACAAAAGCACAAACAGTTATAGTAATAAATTAGTACATGAATGTACGAACACAAGTGTGAATGCTAAAATGTTCAAACTGAACTGACTAACAAGATGAATTGTCTGAATTAAATGAGGTGAAGTGACTCACAGAAAAACACAATATCAATGAAAATACATCTTTCATTTTTACAATAATTTTTAAGTTATAGAGAACACACATGTACAAGTGATAAATGAAGCTACCGAGAAAAAAAATTAAGTTTCAGAAAAAGTACGAGCAGTTGCGTCATGCACTGTATATAAAGAGTTATCATCTCAATATCTTCAAATTATTATTTTCAATAAAGATCCAATTTTCCATCCGGATTGATAACGAATGAGAAAATATAAAAACCTGTTTGTTAGGATGTGTCTATGCCTCCCGTTTTAGACATAAAAAGAATGTTTTGTTTTAAAGCAGATATACATGTAGGTTTGTTTTAATTGAATCATATGAATTTCTATTAAAACCTACGTTTGTGTTACATCTCAGCTTCATTTAAATCAGTATTTCAAATTGTTTAACCAACGAAAATGTGCGCTTATGAGAAGCATCTTGCTAATTATGTGTCTGCGAAAGCACACACAAGCATCAACATTTAAAGATGTATAAATGGCAGTATTACAAAGAACCTGCCCAAAGTCCCTCTTATTCCCTTAACCCTTTCCCACTACATGAAACACGTATGTGCAGTTGATTTGCTGACACAAAGAAACACACTATTATCTTACATCAATCTAATGAGATGAAATATTTAGGCAACTATGGGGAAAAAAAAGTACAAAGTAATATAGTACAAGATTTATCAGTACATCTTATGTCTCTGTCACATCTTTGTGATTATAGCCGACATCTGTCAAGAGTTCATAAAATTTGATGGAAAACAGGTGAACACAAAATTATGGAGGAAAGACGCTTAGCTGACCTTAACGCATGCATACGTCCAGCCTATCACCTTCAACAACAGTGTGGAGGTGTCATGATCTATTGGTTGCATCCTTGGACTTCATTCATGGCGTCCCTGGTTCAATTCCCGACGACACTAATTTCCTTTGGCTAGAAATCTTTCCACACTAGCCACTCTCACAAATGTGCTATTTGGGTACCGGTAGGAAACAACCACCTTGTTGTTGGCATATCAGTGCACGCCTAACAGGCAGCTGGCTATGAATCCAATGACCAGCTAATAATAATGTGTGCATTCTGGTATAGTGCTTACTTAGAAATTATTATTTTTTGCATTCACAGATTGTCTTTCAAATTTGATGATAACTGGGGAGATTTTAGCTATAAATGCAAAGATGTGGTACAGAGTCTTTAACAAGTGATTGTATGCAATACTTTAAAAGGGAAACTCACCCCTGGAATTATCGTGCTCTCATTAGATGAAGAAAAGTCAGAAGAACAAACTAAAAATTTTAGCAATATAGGACAACATGTCAACGTTGCCAAGCACACAGATCCCCATCTGCGAAAGGGATTGCAATATCATATAGATTTTGAAGATTCATAACTTTTGAACAGATTATCTGATTCTGCTCAAATTTTCACACTTTGTTCATCTGACTTTTCTTCATTCCATAATAACATTATTCCAGAAGTAGATTCCATTTTAAAAGTCATTATAGGCAATACTTTAAAAATAATCAGTATGCAATAGTATATTGAAACTAAGATATTTAGACACACTTCAGACCATTTACAAGGTCAAACTATAACAATAAAGTGTAAACATATCTCCAAAGAACCTTTCACTATTGATTTTCACTAATAAACAAAATTCAACTACTCTTTCACTAATTTCATCACAAATTGTGTAAGGAATTCAAGACGTATTTACAGTACCATTAAATGAATAAATAAATAAACTTTTAGTACCATTACAGTTTGGTTACAGCCACTATTCATAAAAATCAGAAAGCTTGTTATTTGTAAGGCCCCAGTCACATAGGGCCCTGGAAGCAACACGACTGAACACTCTTTGAAATCACGATTAGCTACCTCCGCATAAAGAGTTGTGCTGAATATGTTGCTTCCAGGGCCCTATGTGACTGGGGCCTAATTTCCAATTTGTAAAGGATCACTTTATTCTGTGAATAAAATTCTTTGAATAACAACTCAATAGTGAGTCCTTGTTTGTAAGTTCCATAACAAATAGTCTAACAAATAACCAGCTTTTTGAATAATTACATAATTGCTGATTTCCCTTATGACTAGTGTTGTGGTTATCACAAGCAAATACCTAAGGAACATGTATAGCACATGCATGGATTCAGCCTCCTTGAACACAAAAGAATCTATTACGGGCCTGCTTTTGTCATCCAATGATGAAAGTATGGCTGCCGATATTTTCCTGGTTCTGCTTCAATGAAACGCTGGACAATTTGTTTTCCCCAAAAAATAGTTTTTTGGACAATATGTTTGGGCATTGTTGGGTAAACTTTTACCCTATTTCTTCATGGGTGTGGACAAAGAATTAGGTGCACTTGGGGTGTTGCTAGAAAATTGCAATTGATCGCAAATCAAATGCACATAGGTTGCCAATTAAAATGCACATTTTCATTTGCGCACAGTCTTGCAAGACACGCATGAAACAATGATTGTAATTGGCATGTGCTGATCAACTGCCACTTGCAATTGATCCTAACTTTCTAGCAACACATCCCATACCATATTACTTGGTAATTTTATCAAACTTCCCATGATTTTAGCTCCTTCTGCAGCTTCTGTTTCAGAATTTCCTATTAAAATAATTACAGGTCTTCTTGAAAAACAATACAAAGTATTTGCAGAAAAAAATATTGCTCTTCACAGCAAGAAAATATCACAGAATACAGTTCCAAATCGGCAGATCCTTATCAAATAACCGGGCCATAGGTTGTTTTATACACAAGAAGCCAAATCCACATATAAGCATATGTACTGTTCAAAGAAGTACTATAATATATCATAATAATACAAGAAATGCAGAACTAAAAGGACCAATAACATTACAGAATATGCAATATTTGCATGCTTCTCTAAATAGAAAAGGAAACTGTGTAATTAACATTTTTTGAAGGTTGCATGAAAACTGTTGCAAAAAATCAAAGGAAACTATCAAAAAAAAAGTTCGATTATGAGATATCATAAAACTCATCAACCTAAACTGAAACAATCCTTGAAACAGAATAACTCGTATAGATTCAAAAGAATAGAATACTTCAACAAGAAAAGTTGGAAGAATATACTATACTTCAAAATTATGCAGCAATTCTAAACTTCATAAAACGTCATCCACATGTTGAAAACCACCATTTTCTCCTACACACCACAACAGTTAGAAGATTGTGAACTCAACAAAAATCTCAAAACTGTGTAACTTCTGCATTTCTCTGTTAAGAATGTGCATGATACAGAAATTACCGCTGTAGAGATCTGTTTTTTCCTTGTGTCGGGCAGCACACCAGGTGATAGATTGAAGTGCATGAGAGCGCCGAGCCTCGATTTTTGGCTCCAGAGCGAAGAAAGGCTTCAGATGAAAAAGTAGTTTGGGGTCATTTAGAGTAGCTTCATAACAACTGGTAATCCTGCATTTAGAAATGAGAAATGGGATAGAAAATAAAATATTATCAATAAACGCAATATTTTGGTTATTTGTGATGAAAAAAAAAATAAAAAGATATGTGTGATAGCACATCATTATAGAGTCAAGGCCTGGGCACTCCAAAAACACGGCAAGGCATCACAGCATGGCTTTTAACCGCTATCTCTCGTGTCATTGGTAAATGGTTAAACATCCTTTGCACGGAGGAGCGCACTGGGCAGTAACAACCAAGATGCGTAAATGCAGTGCCGTTATGCCGTCCCGTGTTTGGTGTGCTGGGGCCTTAGGTAATGAGTTAGAGGTTAACCAACCCCTTGAAATTATTGTGTGCTCATTGAATGAAGAAAAATCAGATGAACAAACTGTGAAAATTTGAGCAAAATCAAACAATCTTTTTGAAAGTTACACATCTTTAAATTCTCAAGAACATAACCATCATTTCCACTAAGATAACTTTGATGAAAACAGTCACGTCATAATGGATTATCTGATTTTGCTCAAATTTTCAATTTTTGTTTTTAATATCTTGTATTTCTTGACTCTCTAGCAAAATAAGTCAGAGGGTAATTCCCCTTTAAGCAATCATTCAACTTTTGCAATTGCAATATTTGACTCCGACGGCAAAGTTCATTGCCCAAGGTTTATTTTATGGTTTATTTCAAACCATTTTCAAACCACCATATCTATAGATGCATGCACACAATAGCAAATATAAACTAATAAAAATGTGTACAATATTGCTGGTATAATAATTTACAAGTCTGACTAAGTATTAGGCAAATATACTCTTCTTATTCTAGGAATCCCAACAGGAAGTATTCGCTTATCCATATCAAGGCTGTAAACAAGTTTAGGATTATCCTTAATATTGTTGCTTTTGTTCAGACATTGATTATCTGACCTTAAGGCATGAGAAAATCCCCACGGACACCTTAAGTCTAATCACTTCCTTATCTTCTTATAAAGTTAAGTTAAGCCCCAGTCACATATATGCCCAGATGATAAGGAAACCTTCGTGATCCATTCGTGGCTGTTTTTTTTTTTTTTTTACCCTTCCGGGTATTTAATGTCTCCATGATTTAATCAACATTTAACAAAAGAGAACACAAAATGTTACAATCAAAATTATACATTTCAATCAACTACAACTAGACCAGCATAAATGAAAAGAAAGAAAAGAAGAAAATATAAATATAGACCGTTGATCTGCTTAAACCACGTAAATTAATTGTTTGGGCAAACTATGGTATTCTTTTTGCCTAGTCATATTTTCTTCGATTCTTTTACATATTTCTCTTTTAAATAAATACTCTAGGTTGAATTCACGAGAATCTTTTCCTGTTTTGTTTCTTATTACAATGAAATTATAAATACACCAGAATGCGATAGTTAACAATAAATCTAATTCAGTCTCTTTGTGAGCTTTTAATAAGTGTGATCGTGTAATTTCTAAATCAATGTCATATGTTACTTTAACAACTGTTGACAAATACAAAAATAATGGTTTATTCAAATCACATTCAATAAAAGCATGTAAGATATCTTCATTTATACCACAATGTGGACATCGTCCATCATTTGTGATGTTCCATTTTAATAGGTTCATGTTTACAGGCAACAAATTGTAAAATACCTTGAAGTTAAACTCTTTGAGCTTGTTTTCTTTACACTTACATAAGTTTGTTTTGAAAATATCTGACCATTGAAGTGAAGAGTTCATTACTCCTTCATGGCTGGGGTTAATTCCACTTTAAATCCTCACATGAGGAAAATGCCATTGACCCCAAGGTCTAAAGAACAAAGACATTGATAAACAAACGCATACATCTAATTTGTTTACAGATCTTGGAAAGCAGTACAGGTTGTTTTTGTCCTGTAAATAATCACTACTTGTAAATAATTCTATCCTTGTGGTAGGAAGATCTTGGAAGGAAACAACTGTGAGGGCATTGTTTATTATGATGAAAAAAACAACATTTCTTGAAGGTTTTTGAGAAAGATGGTTTACGGGCAAATGAACTTGGACTTTGTTAAATTATGTTCAAAACCTAATTTGTGAAGGCTCATATAGAATATATTTGGCCTAATAAGTTAGAACATGAATTCGACAGTAAATTCACATCCTCGCAAAAGAGATACATGTAGCTTGGATGTCTTCAACTGTCAAACCCTCGGAAAATGGCCCGACCATAACTTTTTTAAATGAAAAAAAAATATCACAGCAAAATTATAGGAAAATGAGAGAGATATCATTTTTCAGACATTTAGGACTTTTAACTCCCTTCTTATTCTTATTTTCTACATGAAATCTGTTCAAAAGTGTATCTTTAGATTTAAAAAAATCACTACGACCACCCAACACGATTTTTCAAAAAGTAATTGTTGGGTATCCAAACAATTTTTTTTTTTTGGGGGGGGGTCCTGTAGAACAGCTTTCCCATCAAAACTCCTATCTTGGTTATTCCATTTGAGAATTACATTTATTAAATGTAAAAACACTTGTTTGAGGTTAATAATTTCCCATATTTTTATTATTGAATTTAAAAATGCGATTGTTTCCTATATCAAATATATCATCTTTGATAAAAAAAAAATTTAAAGACTACTACTAGAAAACTTATAAAATTGAGTTTGTACAATATTGCATGTCACATACAGACAAACATATGTAAATATAAGAATAAAAATGCAATCTAGCTCACTATTACTACTTTTAACGTAATTTTATGTCATCACCCACTGTCATTTTGTTAGGAATGATTACAATTTTCAAATCATTACTTCCATTATACTTTGATATTTTCTGTTGAAGTCAAAATAAGAAAATAAATAAATTGAAATTGAATTAAATCATAATGGGCTTTATTCTTATACCGAAACATATCTATGATTCATCAGTAGTTACATACACATCCTGGGTTAGGCTCTTATGCATATTGTGAAATGGAGTATTATAATACCAGTACAAATTTACTTCAATCATATCATATTGCATAAATGCTGTCTGCAGTTAAAATAATATATTTAATATGTGTTTGTGCAAATAAATACTATATGTACGTGTAGATTTTGTATACATACTAAATATTAAAAAGACAGTGTATGACAATAAAGTGTTAAGCATGTTTGAAATGTTTGTGCACAATAATAGTTAATACAAATTTTCCTAGTATATTACATGAATGCTCACTGTTAGCGGCATGTAGAGCAATTAATCCATAAATTTTTAATGTTCCCTGTCTGGTTTGGCAATCTACATGACAACGAGCATTGTTTACGACTGCTCGCTCATCCCCAGAGGTCCTGACATGTTTTCCCTTTTATATGTATTCACGTTTAACAATAGGATTTCTAAAATTGTTTGTCTGAATTGACTTAGACCCATTCCTGCTTTTATTTCCTATTCATTTTAAGCTAGTATGAACTTAATAATAATGAATAACAATAACATTATTTCTTATATAGTGCTTTTCCAATTCAGCCCAACGCTTTCTAACAATATTATTTCCCCCTTCAAAGGATATAACACAATACCAATAGCACATAGTGCAGCCGACAGTGCAGATAAATTTCTTGCTAAGGGAAATTATCGCCATGGGCGAGATTCGAACTACCGACCCTCTAGTTGAGAGGCGAGAGTCATAACCAATATATACCACAGGGCTTCCAAACTTTCTGCATATTTTCTGTTATATAATCATCTTAATGCTCTATTTCTGTACCTGTTAAGGTCATCTATTGCACGCAATTCCACAGCAAGGCTTACATATATGCAATTCTTAATAAACATTTTCAAGTCCATGAAAAGAAAATTTCAGAAGGGAAATGCTCTCCAAATTTTCATAGCATTTCAACAGGTTCAAATATATTTGTGATTATGAGAAAAAATGTATCTATTCATGTGTCATGCAAGGAATAATTTTCCTGGCATTGCAATAATAATAATAATAATGAACGGCTTTTATATAGCGCTTATCAACTATTTATGAAGAATTCTCTAAGCGCTCTACAATTGCAGCATATTACCCTGGCTTTAGCCCGGCAGCCACTTCATTAGCGCACTTGGCGTTTCAAGGAATAAATATTCCTACCAGGTACCCATTCACCTCACCTGGGTTGCATGCAGCACAATGTGGATGAATTTCTTGCTGAAGGAAATTAATGCCATGGGTGGGACTCAAACCTACGACCCTCTGGTTGAAAGGCGAGAGTCATGACCACTACAACAAGGCGCCTCCAATTTGCAAAATGCTTTGTTTAGCAAATTTTTCACATACATACACATTTACAGTTCAGTGTTGGAAATATTTCCTTAATGCCTAAAACTTGAATCAAATGTGAAAACTAAAATTATATCCTGGGCATGCATTTCTGAGCAAAAACAAGGATTCTTGGGGTCAACAAGTATATATATATGCAACCCCTCCCCCTTCAAGGCTTCTGTGATTCACCAACATTTGTGTGAGCTACATGTTCAATCATGAATTGGTATTACTGCATATTTATATGCTGATTACATCCCTATGACAAATACTATTTGTTTCTTATCTCTTTGGCAAATATTGCAGCTTGGCTGTAGTCTGCAAGCACACACCCTAGGCTCTCCGTGTGTGCATGCGCAGAGCGTGATACAAGGTATGCATTGTGTGACTACATCACAAACAGCATTGTTCTTTCCTACAGCAGCAAAAAACAATGCAGCGTGTCATGTACATGTAGTGAAAGATTGCATACTCTGGATCAACTATCATTCTCACACCGAAAGCATAGGGTCTGTACTTGCAGACTAGGCTGGCTGGAAAGTCACCTCACTGGCAGTTCATGTATTGTCAAAACCTTTGTTTACTTGGTGACAAGTATTTCAAATGTCGTCCTCAGCGACATTTGCTTGTTTTCGTTCACGTTCTGCACCAAAAAAAAATTCCTTTTCTTCTTTCAAATGTCGTCCTCAGCGACATTTGCTTGTTTTCGTTCACGTTCTGCACCAAAAAAATTCTTCTTCTTGATCTTCCACAGAATTGCATTTGTTTTGCACGTGTTTCTTGTGGGTCCTAATTAAGTATCTTCCTAATCTTCAATTCACTTCATATTTCATACACANATTTGTCAGCGTCGATCTTGCGAGCGTGAAAGTAAAAATGTCTAGCTCGAACCTCATTTCGAAAATTGTCGATGTAGTAGGCTTATATTCATTTCTGTCAGACTCGTGAGCTGTCGGACTCGTGGGCTGTCGGACTCGTGGGATGCTCCCAAATATATTGGTGATTATGAGAAGAAATTTATCTATTCATATGTCATGCAAGGAATAATTTTCCTGGCATTGCAATGCAATTTGCTATGCATTTTAGCACGATTGCTATACAAAAATGTTTCGTTTAGCAAATTTTTCACATACATACGAATTTACAGTACAGTGTTGGAAATATTTCCTTAATGCCTAAAACTTGAATCATATGTGACAACTAAAATTATACCCTGGGCATGCATTTCTGAGTAAAACCAAGGCTTCTTGGGGTCAACAAGTATATATACATAATTTTGTGCAACCCCTCCCCCTCCATTCACTTTGTACACAGAATTTCACATTTTCTTCTTTTTCTAGAAAAGTAAATAAAATTTTTCTTTTCTCTTCAAGTATGATATGAACATTTTGATTCTGCATGCATTTCGGGATGAATTTTGTTGATTCATTGTCTACTTTTCTAGAAAAAGAAGAAAATGTGAAATTCTGTGTACAAAGTGAATGGAGCGTTCTCCATGTTAGCAGCCATTTTGTGCCTGTACGATGCCAAGTTAAGGAGCCTGTGAACGATTTGAATAAAAACTTTGAAATTCATAACTTTTGAATGGATTGTTGGATTTTGCTGAAACTTTCACAGTTTGATCATTGTATTTTTCTTCATCCACTGAGAGTGCATCAATGTCTGGGTAAAGTTCCCCTTTAACTGGTATCACAGCATATTTATGTGCTGATTACATCCCTATGACAAATACTATTTGTTTCTTATCTCTTTAGCAAACATTGCAGACTGGCTGGAAAGTCACCTCATTGGCAGTTCATGTATTGTCAAACCTTTGTTTACTTGGTGACAAGTATTTTCTCTTTCTTTCTTATCATGCAAATCTACTGTATCACGATAGGCTGATAGGCTGATATACGTGTACATGTATATCCATTCACTTGACACAATTCAAACTATGCCAACGTTAAAAATCTAAATTAAAAGAAGAGTCTACCCAATAATAATTATATTCTAAAAGAGGCAGAACAATTGGTGAATAGAACAAAAAAAGCTTTGACAAATATCGGACAAGTAATAAGAAAATTCAGAATTTTTAAAGACTTGGAAAAAATGGACAAATCAGTAAAAATTTTCAGACATGTTGCCAATTTGATAACATCATGGGTGCACTATTAAACCAGAATTTTATTAATATTTATGGTGCAAAATTCATCATTTCTACAGAAAGATACAAACTTTATATTAATGGAAACATGAAAATTGGGGATCTACATTGTACATATCTATCATGAAGATATCCTTTAGTTAAAGTTTTGAGAAAATCATACTTTTGGGGAAAAAGTAGCATTTTATAACATTGATATAAATATAATAAATGGTCACTTGTGCACCTATGATCTGATTTTTCTGCTGAAGAAATATAATTTTTGGGGAGACTCTTCTTTTAAATGGGCTAGGTCTTGGCCAGAACGAGCCATTTATTTGCTTCTAACTCCAATCTACAGTGTAGGCCTACATTATAAAGTTATTTGGGGTTAATTTGATGCACTTTATGCAATATACACATTACATCTTTTGACTTCAAATACCCCCTTAAAACCCCATTCAATATATGTCAGACTATAATAGTGAGTATGAAAGATGAGCACATGTGTTATCTGCGTAATGTTCTAACATGTAAATAATGGAAGCTAATACATACATGTCTGTCTGGGAAAACCCATCATGGAGGCACTACAGTATGCTCAATAATGGGCAGAGTGTGCAGTGAATTTTACCAACAGGGTTGTGTTGAATAAAGCTGTTTGTGGATCTTTGCACAATTCTATTCATGACTGATAACCCTTTCTCTAATCTTGGCAAAATTTTTCAACCAGGGGTGTGTTTAATACAGCTGTTCGCAGATCTACGCATGACTTTATGAATGACTGGTGATCATTTTTTTATGTACGTTTAAGCATCAGGTATAATCATTACGTGTAAAAAGGGATCACCAGTCGTGTGTAGAGTCGTGCATACCTCTACAAACACCATTACAAAGCACAATGCTAGTCACAAAATCCAAAGTATTCTTCTTGCATATCCCAGTTAATTTTGAGCACATGAAAGATGAGGTATGAATATTGGTTATCTGCATGCACGTCAACAATGTAACCTGGGCTATGTTTCATTTTAAAGCCGTGTGTAGATCTACGCATGACTCTACGAATGACTGGCACCTTTCTTCGGTGAGATTCAGGTCCATGAGTTATTATTAAGTGCGAGAACGGATAAGCAGTCGTTCGTACAGACCTCCGTACCTCTACATATACAACTTCATGAAACACAATCCTGGTCACAAAATCCAAAATGTCCTTTTCCCCATCTAAGTTATATGACATGATTTGCTCACACATGAAGTATATGAAAGTTTGTTCACATATATGAAAGACGAGATGTGAATATAATANCACGTTGTGCTTTGTTTGTAACATAAGATTATTTTAATCATTCATTTTTCCAAATTGAAGTTCTTTGCAAGTACTCGATATTCGCTTTAATAAAGCTGTTCATAGATCTCTGCACGACCCTATGAAAGACTGGTGCCCCTTTCTCAGGTGCGATTTAGAGACAGGGGTTATCATCAAGAACCAGATAGGGTCACTAGTCCTTTGTACATGTACATGTAGAGTCGTGTAAAGATCTACAACCTGCTTTATGATATACAACCCTGGTCACAAAATCTAAAACGTTCTTTTTCCCTATCCAAGTTTAATATGAGGCATTAGAATGATTTGCTAATGCTCCAGTCACATGAGACCCCAGTAGCAACACGATTCACTCTGACTCGTTGTTCTGAGGCAGTTAACTGTGAATTAACAAAGAGTCGGGGTGAATTGTGTTGTTTCCGGGGTCCTATGTGACAGGGGCTCAACACATGCACTACATGAAAGATGAGATATGAATATAGGTTATGTGCATGCATGTCAACAATGTAACCTGGGCTTTGTTTCATATTAAAGCCGTGCGTAGATCTACACGTGACTCTACGAATGACTGGCACCTTTCTTTGGTGCGATTCAGCTCCACGAGTTATTATTGAGCGCGAGAAAGGATTAGCAGTCGTTCGTACAGACCTCTGTACCTCTACATACAACTTCATGAAACACAATCATCGTCACAAAATACAAAATGTTCTTTTCCCCATCTAAGTTATATGACATGATTTGCTCACACATGAAGTACATGAAAGTTGGTTCACATATATGAAAGACGAGATGTGAATATAATATAGGTTATGCACATGCATGTCAACAATGTAACCTGATAATTCACATGTCTGGGCAAACTCATGTGACTCCATATCGAAAGAAGCATGCAAGGGGATCGTTCACATATGAGCAACTTTATTGCGGACTGAAAATAGGGATGACTTTGATAGGAGTTGTGAAGAATGACATTACTCCAGAAGATCTAAGACTTAAAAAAAAAAGAAGATAAATCCCTCAAAGTTTGCGTCAGTTTTATAGAAAGATTAGATATGGAGTATTCCAGTGTCCAATAGGGGGAAAAGAGGTGGGATAGGACGGGAGATGGTGGGGAGAGAAGAGGAGGGGAGGAAAGGGAGAGGAAGGGAGGAAGGGGAGGAGGGGTGACAGGAGGAGGTGGGAGGGGGATGGGAGGGGGACAGGAGGGGGAGAGGAAGGGAGGAAGGGAGGAAGGGGGAGGAGGGGGACAGGGGAGGGAGAGGCTGGGAG
>BQKZ01002970.1:94554-108060 GCA_036244855.1 Temnopleurus reevesii | reverse complement strand
TTTTTGCATTTACGTTTTGAAACATACGGCTCAACCAGTGCGTCTGCACTGTGAGAAGAGGGGACAAAGGACTGGGACAAAGTAAACCACATCATTCAACTATTCACAATAGCTTCATGTAGATCATTGCAAAAAATTCCAAGGTTTCGACTCTTGTTCAACATTTTTCCATACGATAAGAAGGGTGAACATTTCTTTTGTTGCCATCTAGCTATTAAATATTGTTATTGCTTGAATGGAGGTGGTTTACGTTGTCCCTAACCTTTGTCCCTTCTGCTCACAGTGATGATCATGAAATTTAGAATAAATGATCTGAATTCCTACAAATTTCTTTCTTGGCTACTATCAGTTCAGGCTATTATTTGCTTACGATAGTTGCCCCCTCCGCTTATGATATTTGTGTTCATTATTCTAATCATTGTTATTCTTGTTTGTCTGTATAAGTTATAAATGTTGTGAATTTGTACTTTTGTTTAATAAATGCAGAAACCTTTGCTTTAAAAAAAATGTGGATTAATTGATGTAATCTACTTACATATCTGCTGTTACTGGTATGCAGGTACCTCCACCAGTCGGTCCCGTATCCGAACCGCATCAGCTCGCGAGCCGTCTGAGCGTACGATCCGCGTATCGTCACCGGCTGCCTCAAACTTCTCTGGAGAGAATTTGTTTCCATTTTTTCATTCTCTGCACCACAATCAAGCTCACTGGAAATTGAACCCTTATAATCTATTGCACATTAAAAGCATTGTGATCCAAAACGGTGTGGAGCTGATGATGAAGGTTTTGCTTCAAATTTCGGAAGTCATGTGACTTGACTCCACTCCAAAGCTGTGACATTTATGAAAATAACGAAATCCTTCCGTTTCCATTGAAGTCTCAAGAGCATTGAGCTTCGGGTTTCTTCCTCGCTTTCACTCTGGATGAAAACAACAATAAGACTTTCCTGTTTTCCTTTAGAGTTCCAGAGTCCTCAGTCTCTACTTCAGAGCGCTAAGGATATCAAGTCCATCTGTTATTTACTAATCCTCCATATTTGATGACATCATAAAAAAGTTCAGTTTATTAACCGCTGCTAGAGTAGCTCCTTGCGACAGGACATATCCATTTAACGCTTGCTTCTATTCCTTATTGATATTTCCTTGCTAGAATACGAGAAATTCATATCGTGCCAATTTGAAAGTTCATCAGAAAATTCTACAGGCCGCTATCACGATAATGCTGGGATCGATGTATTAGCGGTTGCAAAGCAGATACACATTGAGAAAAACCAATAAATTCAACATGGATGAACACACATCTATTAATTTTCCAATAGAACAAAAACAGCACCATATGTTCGCATTATTTGTTGAGGAATATCCACAAATTTGAGAGAAATCAATGCAGAGCGTTTGAATAATCTGCAAAAAAATTCAGCCCAGTCCCACACGTAGACTTTGTTGATGTACTAACAACCTTGTCCTTCGTAGATAGGCAGAGCTCATGACAGGGGGTCCATGATTCAATTACTCAACACAAGGACACCTCCAAGCTCTTTGAAAGATCATATCGAGACTATCTGCATGTTGCAATTTAGCTTTCATACTTATTCCAATTGATGAACCCACTATACAGTGAGTTTAATAATCTATGTACATGTATATCATATAGATTTCTTGTATGATGAGGAATCGATTATGCCAACAAGACAAAATTCAACAAAAATTTACAAGCAGAGTAGATTTCAACACACCTATCAATATGAATCATGTCTATATACATTATACCATATGAAAATGAACCATGTTAACCAAGAAAGCATAAACATTTTCTCTTCTTATTAGCCTGTAGGATATCCAAATGTATTTGAAAAATATTGACTAGGTCCAGCCCGACTCATACGATGCTACAAGTCAACTTGATTTAAAAAAACATGAAAGTTCCATCTCAGTTCTAACAACTCATACACAAATCATATAACTCTTACTTTTGTAGCCTGGATAATTATAAAAGCCGTTTAAAAGCAAATATAAAATCTTCCTTACTCCTAAACTTTCAGCAAATATTCACACAGTGTAACTCCACTCATGTTGGTGATGCACTTGTCAACTTGAATTCAGTGTCCTGAAAAACACCAAATGACCACCTCAATTCCAACAAATCGAAGGCATCACCCCTACCACTGTAGCCTGGAAAAGAATATTTTTCTTGGCTCAATTTACAAGAAGCAGCGCTACACACTCAGCCTGCCGATCCCAATCAGTAGCACAAAGTTTTGATAAAGAGAAGCGGCCCGCAGACGAAAAAATTATCGAGGTAGCGTTGACCGAGACAAAGGATGTTGAATGCATGCCAATCATACCCAAGTTAGGGTGTCATCGCTGGTTAAAGAGAGATTCGGTTACAATGGGGTCAATGGCTCTCCCAGATACGAGATTCAGGATTCAAAACCGAGAAAGAAAGACAACAATCATATAGGTATATGTACCCACAGATCATCCATACGTATGAAATTTGCAAAATAAGGAATTCTTCCTTTTTTCTAAGGGGGGGGGGGTAAAGCTAAGAATGAGAGTGACCCCAGGAAGGATTCAATGGCAAGGCTATCCTCAATTTAAAAAATACTGATTGAAAATGATCCTGGAAAGAGTGAATTATTAAAAGAATGAGATTCCAGTGAAGTAAGGATGAAAGCTGTCACTCTCATTCTTAGCTTTACCCCCCCCCCCTTAGAAAAAAGGAAGAATTCCTTATTTTGCAAATTTCATATCAAATTAAATCAGATTTCAAATAAATTTGTTTCGATGAGCAAGTTTGTTTTCTGAGGCTCCCAAGACACATGTGTGATCATTTCCAGTCGATAAGATCAAAGAGGAACGATGGAGATCAGAGTTGAAATACAGGTTCAGTAGTACAATATCAACTTTCAGAGATAATATCTCCCACAGGCTGAAATGTACACCCAATACTTTCAATTCTAGCCCAGTAGAAACTTCTGATAATGCGATTCACAGACATATAGGGTGTTGCTAGAAAGTAGATTGATTGCAACTGCAAAATAGTTGCAAATTGAAACACACAATTTTCTTAGTGCACTATATGTGCTTGTGACAAGATGTGTCTCAAACAATGGTTTTAATAATGGGTATGATGATCAACTGCAACTTGCAATTGATAAAATCTTTATGTGATTCCTCAGATTAATATATGATTGCTGCAAGAATGATATGAACCTCCATTTTTTTAACAGAACAAATGACATGCCAGACTCAATTTGCTTCTTATAATTCATCCTTACAATGACTCCATCAGTTGGTTTAAAGCCTTATTCTATGTGGCAGCATCTCTTCCATATTTAGCCGACCCCATCTTCATCGGTCAAGACCGTCAGATGCTCTAAGATTCACTAGATATCAAAGGACAGTGAAAGTGGTCGATGTAAACAACTCCTCATTCAAGCTTTCACAATTAGCTCTATCAGATGAAAGATAGAGCTTTTATTTCACTTATCCAACATCTTTTACATCTGTTCTCATAAGGTTACCCCCCCAAACCCCCCCCCCTCAAAAAAAACACCCCAAAATGTGTGGTTGCCCTCTCCTAACTAACCCTCTGAAAATGGTCCAACTTGAGCACATTTTTTTTTAATTTTATTTTTCACTTGATTTGCAATATCACAGCATAATTAAGATAAACATGTAAATAATGACCTGAAATTTCCTTTTCGGATGTTATTTGGCTTTTCAATCCCATTTCAAAATTTGTCTTTTTCTCATGAATTGTTTCGAAAATATATTTTATATATGAAAAAATTAAAGAGGAAAAACTTTTTTTGACCGACCAACAACAATTTTTAAAAGTGGCAATGGAGGGCAACCAACCATTTTTTTACAATTTTTTTTTAATTTTTTTTTTTTTTTTGGGGGGGGGGGGGGGGAGCATTAACTGGGAAAGAATTTCTTGTTGCAGCTCCAGCCATTGTAAAAGCTTGAATGGAAAGTTTCTTATTTCATCCAAATTCTTTGTCATTTGAGTCTCAGTGATGTTGTCTGTGCTAAATGGTCCATCCACCTTTGGTATTCTTTCTTACTTCCCAAATGAAATCACGGCTCAGGCCGTCTTGATGACTCTTCTTAGGTCGAGGGCGGTATCATTACTTGTGACACGCGTCTGGGCCCGGAGAGCGAGTAAGATGCATTAAATGCCATGTGTTAATTAGCATTCCTATGATGTGGAGAACTGCTTAGCAGTAAATACATGTAGTCTATGTAAGCAGACGCATTCCTTCTATTTTGTTTATGAAGATTTGAGTTATTCTCTGGAGGTTAGGAAGTGACAGGGAATAATTTTCCTGGTATCGCATCGCAATTTGCTCTGAATTTTAGCAGGATTGCTATAAAAAATTGTTTTGTTAGGCAACTTTTTCACATAGAACAGTACAGTTCAGTGTTGAAAATGCTCCTCAATGTCTAAAACTGCTATAAATCAAATATGAAAAGTAAACTTATTCCCTGAGTTGAGGTCCAGTGATCGGTTAAAATGGATTGATAAACTGATCAGGAGGATGTTTCTTAAAGCTTGTCACAGCGACAAGCTAATCACTGCCGACTACTCCAATAAAATCTGATTTTTGGTTAGATGCAAAACAATTTTCCTGATTCTTGCTATGAGAACTTTCAAAGGGTGAGTGTTTGTTTCTGTGAAAAGCTTTATAAATGCTCTCCAGATAAAAACTGATCAAAGAATTGGTTTGATTTCATTTTCAAAATGATTTATATCCAGCTAACCAATCAGATCAACAGCAAGTTATATCTCAAAATTATTTAAAGGATATATAAACTAAGACAAGCTTCTAAGAAACAAAAGAATTCATACCACTGCGACGCAAATCCATACCATCTTGCAACGATGGTAATTGTTTGATGTATCCCTTTAAGTTACCCGCAATGGCATCTATTATGGAGTTATAGTATGTGTCTTGAAGTGATGATGGATTTAACTCCCTTGTTATTGCAGCATGACATGAGAATAACAAATCAACAGAGGTAATAGCACTAGAGGCCTCTCATGGCAGCCATTTTGTCATGCATACTGTGTAGGTACATTGTGTACATGTCCACATCAGCTGTAGATCATGGGTTATCCATCTAGTTTTTGTATTAATAAGTCCATGGTGCCCAAATCAAAAGGAGGACTTTCGGTCTAAAACATGAGCTACAGAAGTATGACAAATCCACAGAGGTAACAGCACTAGATGCCTCGTATGTCAGCCATCTTATCACATAATGTGTAGGTACATAATATGTCCACATCCACTCTAGATCACAGGTTACCCATCTAGTTTTTGTACAAGTAACTCCATGGTGCCTGGATCAAAAGAAGGTCTCCATTCTAATCTAGAAGAGGAGTTATATGAGTATGACAAATCACCAGAGGTAAAAGAACTAGAGGCCTTGCATGGCAGCCATCTTGTTTTGTGCCGGTGCATATTATGTCCACATCGGCTGTAGATCACAGGTCAACCATCTAGTCTTTATGTAAGAAAGTCCATGATGCTTGGCTCAAAAGAAGGTATTCCAATCTAAAAGATGAGCATGACTATTAACAAAGGTAATAGCACTTGAGGCCTTGCATATCAGCCATCTTGTCAAGGTCAGGTACATGATATGTCCATATCAGCTCTAGATCACATGTTGCCCATCTAGTTTGTGTACAAGTAAGTCTATGGTGATTGGATCAAAAGAAGATTTTACAATCTAAAAGATGCGTTGTACGAGTATGGCAAATCAACAGAAGTAACAGCACTATAGGCATTGTATGTCAGCCATCTTGGCACGTGCAGATTCACAGTATGTTCATATCAGCTCTAGATCATAGGCCATCCATCTACTTTGTATAGAAGCAAGTCCATGGTACTTGTATTTGACAACAAATCAAAATAGGTTCAAGATACATGTACCTCACGTGTCCGCCATTTCGTTACATGAATGGAGAGATATACAGTATGTCCACATCAAGTCTAGATCTCATGTTGGTCATCCAGAATGTGTATAATAGTACTCAGTGGTGCTTGGATAAAAAAAGGCCTTTCAAGACAGCATAACAAGTTATGATGAAGGCTGTATTCTGAAGTCCAGTTACTAAAAACAATCACGAAAGTTTCTAAATTCCAAATCATCCTTTATTCCTGCACAGTATAAAGTTCATGTAGTCCAATGTGCTGTCAATAAATTTGTAATTGGGATGTTTTTGACCAACCAGGCCCTAGCTTCAAATGCAAGCCTCAATGGAATGAAAACATCCTATACTCCTGCACGGTATAGATGTAGTCAGATGGGCCGTCAAAAACTCATAATTAGGATGTTTTTTTTTACTAACCAGCCCCTAGCTTTCGAATGCACAGGCCTCAATGGAATGAAAACATCCTATACTCCTGCACGGTATAGAGTTTACGTAGTCCGATAGGCTGTCAAAAACTCATAATTAGGATGGTATTTGACCAACCAGCCCCTAGTTCCAAATACACATGTAATGAAAATATCCTCTACTCCTGATCGCATAAAGTCTATGTAGTCCGATGGGCTGTCAAAAAATCATAAGATGGTTTTTGACCAACCAGGCCCTAGCTTCAAATGCACATGCCTCAATGCAATGATTTATGACAACCAACTGGAATGAAATGCACTTGAAATGCACTTGAAAGCTACCTGACAGGTACACGTAACCTACACTCTGCATATCTGGATTTGATGCAGGCTTGATTCGCATACCAGGAGAGTTTGCCATATTAATGTGTGTACAAATCAGGTATTGGACTCATGCTGAGGGGTTGTTAAATACAATGAGGAGCAAATGTACAGCTTATTACTTATTAGATGAATGGCTAAAGTTTTAAAGGAAGTGCACAATGTATTTGATAGAATCTGTAGAAATGTTACAAATTATATTTCACAAGTGTATTTTAATTAAATTTTATTGATTAAGAAACTTTGATACTGTTGTGCCTATTGTAAATTTATTCAAAATTCCATTCCAATAAAATTTGTTTAAAATTGTATCTGCAAAGTTTACAAATATGCACAACCATATTAAAATTTCAAATGGAACGGTCCCATGATTATGCGCACTTCATTATATAACTGTTCTATATCTTTTAAAAATTATTTGCAGAGGACAAGTGCACTTAAATCAATTTTGTGATTGATTCAACTTGTTAAATGCCTGGATCTCAGAATATGGTGAGACAATACAATTACAATATTGAATCATATATTTTCATCCTTCTTGACATAACAGTGTGATCATATTTTTCATATTCTACTCATCAAAACATTAATATGATAATTATTGACTTTACCTCTCCGCCTTCTTTCCTTGGTTATCTAGCTTTAAACACATTCTTCTAGCCTCTGATTTGAAATACCCAGAATGTACCCTCCTAATGGACCAATAAGCCTCAATTACTTGGAGAATTTTGGCTCTAAATAACGCACCATACCTTACACCTTCCCAATCGAGATCTTCTGTTTTGAACAGCGGGTGATCAAGAACTTTGTGTACAATGAAGGATATTACATGAATCCCACACAAGCAAAAATATTGACTGCACAGGAGCTCCATCATGCCCCATCCAACCAAACCCATAAGTATACTGCCCCCATTCTATGTTTTGAAGGTATCATTAATGATTCAGTAATTAAGGCTGTAGCCTACTGTAGGCAGAAACATTAAACAGAATCTGGAGGTACAAAAATATATAATTTAGGTACATGAAATTAACCTTTAAAATATTATCAAACATGATACAGAATGTTACTATTCAAAAAGAAATTTGAGTGAATATTTAGTTTATCTACAGCGAAAATAGGACTGCAGAAAAATAAAGGCTCATAAGTAATCTACACATTTAGTTGTAGTCAAACAGAAAACACATTATAAATGTGTTTGTGCAAAATAAACTGGATGACCCTAATACTAACAATAATACAAGAATATCTCAACAACATACTATGCATATGCCTCCACACCATGCTGATAATCCAACCATCTCATAAGATATTAACAAGAAATTATTTATCCCAGATTACGGCACATCTCTACTCACATGCGCTACACTGTGACATCTGCACTGTTAAATTGTAAACAAACCGAAGCGACAATACTGTAAACATATCGGACACATCCACTGCCTCTTCTGTATACAACCTCATTCAAATATCTGCACCTCCAAAACATGACATGAGATTAAAAACAAACCTGGGTCCACAATTTCCAAACACAGCGAATCTGAGTGCATACTCCTACTACTGCATGTAAACATTTTAAGCGTAAATTACATCACTCCATTAGATGAGCACGTATTCAAATTCCGGAGAAATAAAAGAAATCAACACCCCTTACGAAAGCACGCGAGAGAGAAAAAAAGCTGATCCTCCCATCGTTTGTGTGGATCAGAATTCACCTGTTATTCACGCATTATCATCCCTATGGCCGATTCGTTGCCATGGTAATCAGTGAATGGCTCTCAGATGTCTCTTGTTATATTGTGACTTCAGACGTATTTTGACCATGATTTCAAGTATTTTGAGGCTGTTTATACAGGCTTTGGCTGCTTATTCAATGCTGTGTTCTTAAGGATGCATTAATGATTCAGTGATATAGGATGTACTATAAGCAGAAAGATTAAAGGGACTGTATATGTAATATTGCTCTTGTTGAAAAAAATTCAACAGCCAGATTCTATAAAATACAACCTAAATCATTGATGGTGTGTACATAAACTAAGCTTTTTTCCATTCTATGTTGTTTTAATTTTCTTAATCAATCTAAAGATACTGTATTTCCTTTTTGATAAGAAGCATAGAAATGAGTGATTATGTCTTTAAAGGTAAATTCTAGCCCCTGCACAGAAATATAATTTTCATGGCAAAATGGTTGGAAGTATTCTCAATGGGCTTTTTAGGACATAAAAATTAGATGTTAAATACAGGCGTGCTAAACCCATGTTAATTCCATTATCACATTGTTTTCCTACATTAACCAGCACACAATATAACATGTTGGATAAATTTATATATCTGTCGGGACTCTTCTGCACTTAACTCACTTCTCTATTATCATATCTGAGGAGATTTGGCAAATTTTGTTAAATCATTTTTTTTCTTCATTATTATGTGCAAATTTTGTTCAATTTTATGAAGATTTATATTTCGGTTGTTGCAAGTACCAGAGAATATGTTAAATCTCTGTATTGATGTTTAATAATTTGTAACAATCATGCTTCAGCAATAGCACACAGCCTGTGTATTATAACAAAAGCAAACAGGAAAAAATATTGCATTAGTATAGAATAGACTTCTGAAGCCATATGACTAAAAAGAATAGAGATTTGAATTGAACTTGTGTATTTTGAGATTTACATGTGTGTAAACCTTATTTACATATCCAAAGCAATTTCTTGAATTTTTCAAACAGCAGCTTCAAAACAGTTATAAAATCCATTCAGTTTTTAAAGCACAATTCATGGGGAAAAGAATAATAATAAGGGAGTAAAAAGCCAAATAATTTTTTTAATTACTTTTAAGGTTTCATTTCACAAGTGATTTTTTTTTCAATTTTAGTGAGAAGCAGGCTCAGGTTGGGCCACTTTCAGAGGGATATGTCAATGGAGGGCAACTAGGCGATTCCATTTTTGTCTTAATTTAGCTCATTTTATTTTGAATTTCACCATCAACACCATGACTGATCAAAAAACATTCAGAATATAATTGTAAACTAAGCCCTATTAACCTGATTAAGGCACGCACTGGACCTTTTAAGCCTTTAGCCTATAATCAGCACGTGAAAGATTATCTGATTGTTATTTGATATAATGGGGTGAACAACTGATAGTTGAATAAACATTGAATTCTATTCATGAAAGCTAACAGATATGATAGGACTCTTTAAGAAGTTCACGTAGATAACACAGTAAGTGTGATAATGCATCCGTGACACGGTAACCTATAGCAAGACAGAGTAAACTTTAGTTCCCTAACTTAGAATTCCTCTAATGCTTTGTGAGGTATTATGATAAAGAGTGATTTTGTCTATCAAGTTATTAAATGACTTAAGTTTGAACAAACTGTTCCAAAATTGGACCCGCCAATTTATCAACACGTCAATAAAGTTATAATTTGCATAGTAAATTAAGGCAGACTGCACAGTGATGTGATACAGAAAATATGATACCATCTTATTTGTTTCAACCTCACGAATGTGATCCAATGAAAAATCCTATTAAGGCATATACTACACAGAAGAAAGAAGGAGAAAGCTCTAAATCATTGAGGTCCTTGGAATAGAATCTCAATTTAGTGTCAGAATCCAAAACAATATACCAGTATTATACTTGTACATGGTAACAAGCATGAATTTACTAAACTGGACAATGTCAACATCTATGTTGTCAGGAGCAGAGGCGGAAAGAATTCTCAAACAAACACAATGAATGGAGTGATGCCATCCAAAGACCTGAACATACTACACGGTATCAATCATGGACTTATGCAACCACATATATATCAACATCCATGTTGTGAAGAGTCTTGAATAAAGTTATAAAATACACACAGCTCAACAACTCACGAAGTGAGAGCATCAAAAGACCGGTTTGCTTGGTATTGCATCTTAGCCTGGTCTCGGAATCCCGAACATGCTACCGGTATAACATGATATCAATCATAGACTTACGCAAGCACATATTAACATCCACGTTGTGAAGAGTAGTGAATAAAGTTATAAAACATACACAGCTCAACAACTAATGGAGTGAGAGCATCAAAAGACCGTTTTCCTTGGGATCGCATCTTAGCCTGGTATCGGAATCCAAAACATGCTACTGGTATAACAAGGTGTCAATCATAAACTTATGCAACCACATATCAGCATCCAAGTAGTGAAGAGTAGTGAATGAAGTTATAAAACATAGACAGCTCAACAACTAACGAAGTGATAGCATCCAGAGACCGGTTTCCTTGGATAGCATCTTAGCCTGGTCTCGGAATCCTGAACATGCTACCGGTATTAGATGGTATCAATCGTGGAGTTCAGCTGAGAAAGGTCACCCTTCTCAAACTTCTCCGTCTGGAAGGATACATACCAAACTACAACTCTCTTCATCTGCTAACTAGTCTCTATTTGAAGACTCATTACAATATATGTAGAAGTGATTGACTCTAAAAGCCCCCCTCCCCGAGAAAAAAAATGTTCAATGCTATCACATCACAGAAGAATATATCCATCATATAGTGACCGCGGTATATAAATTATCTAATCACTATTGTAATTCAGTTTTGAAAAATAATGTCTAAAGTTGGGTCAGAAAAAGTTATTTTCTTTGTTTGTAAACACCTTTCAAGACTTAGGGGTTGTTGTTCAAAATCAACTGCAAATCATCTGCAACTTTGCAAATTGCACTGCATATTTTCATTCTTTCAAGACGCGTATTTGACAATGATTTTGATTGGCACGTTTCGATCAACTGCAACTTGCAATTAATTGCAACTTTTGAGCAACACCCCCTTAGTGTAGAAAAGTAAGAAGGCAGCGAAAAGTCAAAGAACATCTATAATTGGTTTTCAGGTAGTATTTCACCATTTTTGTACTATTCCTTCTCCATACAAAATACAAGTGTTTCTTTCTGTGCTCTAGTCTAAGTTCAAAGACTTTCTTGCGACAAGATATTCACATCTGAATCATATGCCAAGTCTTCTCTCTATATATGTCTATCAATAAACTTGAATCCAATACGTTCTTTAAAAGTAACAATATTTGAGAATAAAAATTTCCTTAAATACTGTTATCACCCAACACATGTATGGCAGCCTTGTTAAAGTGGACAATAATTTACACAACACACATAAATATTCCTTTAAACATTATTTAAGTTTTGTGATTTTCTAAAAAATGTCATCACAAATGTTAATAGTATTCTGCCTCCAATTAAGAATGATTATTGATTTGGCAAACTAAAATGAAAATGAAAGTTTGAGAGACAATTTCCATGACAGTCATTGTGTTTCCAAGCCCAATGCTCAATTCAGCTCAANCTAGAGTCGGTCTCATTTACAAAATTTATGTTCGGTCGTAATCATGTGCGTTTTCATAATTTTGTCGGATTAATGAGTTGTCTGACTCTAATCCGTTTTTATGTAATGTCTATTTCGTGCACCAATTATTCAAAATGTCGACCTCGTAAGCTGTCGGACTCATGGGCTGTCGGACTCGTAGGCTGTTGGACTCGTCGGTAGTACCCGGTTTCCTTGGATAGCATCTTAGTCTGGTCTCGGAATCCTAAACATGCTACAATGTACATGGTATCAATCATAGACTTATGCAACCACATATCAACATCCACATTGTGAAGAGAAATTAATAAAGTTATAAAACACACACAGCTCAACATCTAATGGAGTGAGAGCATCAAAAGACCAGCTACTTGGGATAGCATCTCAGCCTGGTCTCGGAATTCGGAACATGCTACCGGTATTACACTGTGTCAATCGAGGAGTTCTTCAACTACATATCACTATACACGTTGTGAGGAGAAGTGAATAAAGTTATAAATCACACACAGCTGAACAACTAACGGAGTGATGCCATCCAAAGACCGGTTTCCTTGGTATAGCATCTTAGCCTGGTCTCGGAATCCAAAACATGCTACATGCTACCAGTATAACATGGTATCAATTAGAGAATTATGCAATCGCATATCAACATCCACGTTCTGAAGAGAAGTGAATAAAGTTATAAAACAAACACAGCTCAACAACTAACAGAGTGATACCATCCAGTGACTGGTTTCCTTGGGATAGCATCTTAGTCTGGTCTCGGAATCTGGAAAATGCTACCGGTATTAATCATGGACTTATGCAATCACATATCCACATCCACGTTGCGAAGAGAAGTGAATAAATTTATAAAACATACACAGCTCAACAACTAATAGAGCGATAGCATCCAAACACCGGTTTCCTTGGATAGCATCTTAACCTGGTCTCGGAATCCAAAACATGCTACCGGTATAACAAGGTGTCAATCATAAACTTACATGTATGTAACCATATATCAACATCCACGCTATAAAGAGTAGAGAATAAAGTTATAAAACATACACAGCTAAACAACTAACGGAGTGATAGCATCCCAACACCGGTTCCTTGGGATAGCATCTTACTCTTAGCCTGGTCTCGGAATCCGGAACACGCTACCGGTATAACACGGTGTCAATCATAAGCTTATGCAACCAAACATCAACATCCACGTTGCGAAGAGAAGTTAATAAAGTTATAAAACACACAGCTCAGCAACTAACAAAGTGATGCCATCCAAAGACCGGTTTGCTTGGTATAGCATCTTAGCCTGGTCTCGGAATCTGGAACATGCTACCGGTATTAGATGGTATCAAT
Source organism: Temnopleurus reevesii (assembly GCA_036244855.1). NCBI lineage: Eukaryota > Metazoa > Echinodermata > Echinoidea > Temnopleuroida > Temnopleuridae > Temnopleurus > Temnopleurus reevesii. Next base: position 94,630 of record BQKZ01002970.1, on the reverse strand, counting down.
CGTGGAGTTCAGCTGAGAAAGGTCACCCTTCTCAAACTTCTCCGTCTGGAAGGATACATACCAAACTACAACTCTC
>BQKZ01002970.1:82063-93416 GCA_036244855.1 Temnopleurus reevesii | reverse complement strand
AAATTCTCTTAATTAGAGCAATTCTTTATATGAATAAATCTTCTCCTTATTTATTGTTTATTAAAATCATATTTATTCCATAATTTATCATTTCATCTTTCATATAAAACTTATTTTGAATATATATATTTCTTGAACATAATTGCTTGATATATGTTGAACATTATTCATCAACAAAATTTTCTCTAAAGATTAAAAAGATATATATGATATATAATAAGCCCATTGTAGAGAAGTGACGAACCTACGTCATCACTATTTGATGTCACGTGATGCAAAGTTGCCAATTTGCTAAAATTATGACTATTTAAATTATTTTTAAAAACCCTTCAAAAATTCATAACTTTCTTATTTATTGTCCGATTTTGCTCAAACTTTTTTTGGTATGTTCGTCTAATTTTTGCGCTTTTAATCAAACCAAGTTATTTTTGGCCTGGAGTAACCGTTTAAGTTTTGATTCAAAGCCTCTTGTTAAAACTGAGTTTTCGCTAATTAAAAGGGCTACATTTTATGCATTAATATATTCATTATAAATAAATGAATATAAAATGAGATGAAATAATAAATAACACACACATACAGCCCTGTACAAATAAATAGAAAAATACTAGTTGATTTATAAATAAATAAATAAATTAATTAATTAATTTCATTTCTTAATTAATTTGATCTGAGGACCTGAGCATCTAATTAGGATGGAAAGTGTGCTACATACGATAAGATCCATGTATTATTATTATTATCATTATCATTATTATAAATCCATTTCAAATTAAGAAGCAAAAAAAATAATTAATATTTGTTAAAATATATTTTCAAGTTTCAAATGAAAAATATGTTTACATACACTAAAACCATTGGGTACTGGGGTTGGGCATGTCAAGACTACATAATCTAAAGATAACCCAGGCCTGAGGCCTCCCCAAATGGTAATTGTGTTTATTCTCGTTTATGATGTGAGATATTAAGAATAATCCCATCTCAACTGCCCAAGGTGAGGTGAAGATTGGTCGCAATTATCCCCCCAATTCCCCCTAATGAAGCTGGGATCTTCCACATAGAGCGGTCCCTAAGCGCTAGGTTCGGCAAGAATGTGTTGTCTTCAGCGGAATGCTGTAGATGCCGAGTATGGTTTCCCTATTTTCTTAAGATATGGAGAAAAGACCTTATACAGTACGTATGCATGGCAATGGAAAACTTAAGAGGGATTTTCAATGATTCTCTTTGAGGTTTCGTAAATGCACATCAGAACTATGAAGGAACCCTCACAATTGTCCTTTGATTATAAAAGAAGGGGTACAAAACAAACAAAATATAAAGAAGATGCTATTCACTGAAATGTTGGATATTCTTTTTCATTGCCAACTCAACTAAAAGGGATCATTCATGCCATTCATTCTTCGCAATTTTTTGAAAATGCAGGAAAATGGGATGATGAACTTAAGGTGATGCCTGTTTAGCTGAAAATTTAGAAAAATTACATGTATCATCGGCATATTCATCTACATCTTATTATGATCCTAGAGTAATACACTGTGAACAGAAGGAAGAAAGGACTTGGACAAACTTTACAACTTCATTCAAGCATTCACAATAGCTTCGTGATCACAAAAGAAATTCCCAAGTGGGACTCTTGTTCAACCTTTTCCCAAAGAATTAGAGGTATGGAAATTTATGTTGTGTGCATCTAGCTATTGTTTATGCTTGCTATCGCAGGGTCATTATGAATGCTATAGCCACGTAATAATACACAGAGCGCTTAAANAAGTAAAGATAAGTTAGAAGATAGTGAAACGCCCAAAAATATATGAATATAATTTTCAGGTTGTATTTCAGTTTTGTACTATGATTTTACTTCGATTTTTTAAAATGTTTTTTTTTTAAACACAGGTTGTACCATTTCACTGTTACTTGAGGGCAACCAAATGCCCTTTTTTGCCTTATGACACATGTAGATTTTAGAATTAAATGATTTTCCCCTTAGCGCACAAGATTTTCATTACAGTATGAAATTTAAATCTAAATAACAAAACTTGTCCTTCTCAATATGCATAACATATAAGTGTTTCCATCTGTGGTCTAAATCTAAGTTCAAAGACTTTTTTTCAGACATTCACATCTGAAATACATGCCAAGTCTTCCCTCTTCATGTCTCCTCATAATCTTTATTGAACTTTCTTGAATAGTAATACACTATCTGAAAATATTAGGAATTCAGTGAATGTCGTAATCACACATGAACATCAGCCATGCTAAACTGGATAATAACCTATACATGCACAGAAATATAAATCATACAAACATTGCAATGTGCAAGGAAGATTCAATGTTAAGATTACTCTGTCATCAATATAAAATGACAAATGATATTTGAAAAACTGAAACGAAAATGTGGGTTTGATAAATCCAGTAGAAAACAAAGTTAAGAGAAAAAAATCCATGACAGTCATTGTGTTTCCAAGCCCAATGCTCAATTCAGCTCAAGACCTAAAAGTTGCATAGCGCCACCTCTTGGCAGAGTCTACCCCATGTGAATCCCTGTACATCAAATGATATTGCTTGACAATAATTTCCTTCTGGCATGAGCCTAATATCTGGCATCCACATTTGTCAGGAGTTCCAAAACACAAAAATCTTACAATAACCAAGAGAGTTAAAATTGATCTGAGTAACATTGGTCTCTAAAAAAATGTTCAAACTTCTCTTGAAATGCAGGTAAAGGCTGATACAAGCAAATGGACAGGCTGTTTTAAAAAAGCTTCCTGGTTATCGTCATAACATCTTTATCTACAAAAATATGAAAAAAAGTTTGGTATAGTGTTATTATACGCAGTATTACTAGAATGATTTGAAATAACTTATTGAAAATGAATGACTTTGCAGTTGAAATCTCAAATAAACTTAATGCATACATTTTTCTTCACAAGTGTACCACAATGTACATACTACATGTAGATGCACTAAAATGCTGATGTTTCCACATCTTCCCAAGATATTTTAAAAAATACAGCCACTTGATTTGTTGACATCTAAAACCTGTAGCACAAATCTGTCTCAATTCTATAGTCTTTGCTTCACCAGCCTTACAAATTGTTCAGAATGGATACTACAGAATTGCATTTAATATTGCTACATAACCCAATAGTGAAATACTTGCCGATGTCAATTATCATTATGAAATGAGAGCTTTCATGAAAATGTCGAACTGTAATTATGGATGAAAAGACTAGAGTATGAAAATTAAACCAAAATTCAGAATACCAGAATACTATGCAGCATTTAATTTGGGATTATACTACATGGGGCGTAAGACCCTAATACATGATTCATACGAAACGCTTTTAGCATACCAATGGTCTGAATATACATTTTAATCTAATCTGCAAGTGTGTATGGAAAATTTGATTATTATCATTAGACTCCTCTTCCAGACACACGTCTTGAAATATGTGTTGATCTGCAATTCAACACGCTCTACAATCATTGTTTTTTGTATGTTGCAGGGAATAGAATTTATTATTAAGAGGAGTGAAAGTGATTGCTCTCCTAAATCTACCCTTAAATGCTGTTGGATTTATAGAGACCCTTAAACCCTGATTTTACTACATGAACATGAAGACCCAATTTAGCTCCCTTAAAAATATCCATTCATGAGAGCCTCTAGGAGATCTATCTCTAGCTCCCATGCAAATTTGTAAGTCAGCCCCTGACATTGCACTATCCTCATGAGTTTGAAAATAGATGGATTTCAAACATAATAACATCTATTTCATTTGTTCATACCTTTTCATAACAATAAAGTTTTTATGTAAGACCAATTGAACCACGAGGGTTTACGTTAAGTGAAAGGTTTACGCTGCAGATACGATTATGACAAAATAATTATGATAAATGAATAAATTAAAATATAAACAAATATATAAGACAAAAAATTGATAAAGTTTTTGAGTCAGATTGATGTTGAAGCTCCACATGAAAAAAAAAATGTTACATTTTTCTCTAAGACTATTAGTGACTACAGTGTAGGTTTTGACTCTAAGACTACCAATGACTACATGTACATATAATCTAAAGATAACCCAACCCTGAGGCCTCCCTAAATGGTAATGTGTTTATTCTTGTTTATGATGTGAGACATTAAGAATAATCCCATCCCAATTGCCCAAGGTACGGCGAAGATTGGTCGCAATTATCCCCACAATTCCCCCTAATGAAGCTGGGATCTTACACATCGAGCTGTCCCTAAGCGCTACCTTTGGTAAGAATGTGTCGTGTTCAGCGGCAATGCCGTACATACACTGTACTGGAAAGGTACAATGTATGGTTTGCCCTATTTTCTTGGGATATGGATAAAGCCCTTATACATGTAGGTATGGCAATGGAAAACTAAAGGGCATCTCTGAAAAATGTGACTGAATGTTTCTCTTTTGAGTTTTCGTAAATGCACATCAGAACTACTATGAAGGAACCCTCACAATTGTCCTTTGATTATAAAAGAAGGGGTGCAAAGCAACAGAAAATATCAAATTGTTTATACTAAAATGCTTGACATTTTGTTTTGCTTCCACCTATACCAAAAGGGATCGTTCATGACATTCATTCTTCACAATTTCTTGAAATATGCAGGAAAAATGGAATGATAAACTGCAGGTGATGCCTGTTGTGATCAATGGTCTAGAACCATTATGATATAAGCTTCGTGGTGTAACAGTTCCGACTCTCGCATTCCAACCCAAGGGCAGTAGGTTCGAACCCTAACCTTGACGCTAATTTACTTCAGCAAGAAATGTATCCACCTTGTGCTACACTCAACCCAGGTGAGGTGATAGGTACCAGTAGGAAGAAATTCCTTGAATGCAGTGTGCGCCCAATTGTAGCCTTGCTATAGCCAGGTAATGATGCACAAGGCGCTTATAAACACTTTGCAAAGTGCTATACGTTGTAGGTTATTATCATTATTATATAGGATCAGATCTACATCTTACAATATACTTTGATTCCTGGCAATGCTAGTCATTACCCTTAAGACAGTAATGCACTGTGAGCAGAAGGGACAAATGACTGGGACAAAGTAAATAACTTCATTCAAGCATTCACAATAGCTTCGTGATCACAAAAGAAATTCCCAAGTGGGACTCTTGTTCAGCATTTTCCCACAGAATAAAAAGGATGGACATTTTTTTGAGTCCATCTAGCTATTGTTTATGCTTGCTATAGCAGAGTCATTGTGCATGCTATAGCCGTGTTATAATGCACAGAGCGCTTAAAAACTCTCCGCAAAGTGCTATATAAATGTTGTGTGCTATATAAATGTTGTGTGTTAATATCATTTTATTTTATAAGATCGGAAGAATCATCTACATCTTACTTCGATTCTCAGCAATGTTAGTGTTTACATTGAAGAGAGTAATGTACTATGAGCAGAAGGGACAAATGACTGGGACAAAACAACTTACTTCAAGCATTCACAAGAGCTACATGATCGCAAAATAAATTCCCAAAAGGGACTCTTGTTCAACATTTTCCCACAGAATTAGAGGAATGGACATTTCTTTGAGTCCATCTAGCTATGGTTAATGCTTGAATAGCGGTTGTTTAATTGGTCCCAAGCCTTTGTCCCTTCTGCTCACAGTGACGGTCAACCAGCTGTATCTGTAACGAGCCTCTTGACACATTTCTGCCACAACGTTCTAAATTTAGCATCCAGTCACAGACGACACAATGTATCCCTCCACAGATGTGGAAAGAGCCCAGGAATGCCTGAAGAATTCGGCTACACACACGCATCGCCACTGAATAAATTTACAGCAATCCCACAAATTGAATTTGGTGTATTGTGACCCAGCATGGATTTCGTTCGACTGATTTCATTTGAATATTTGAAACTGGGACAATCAAATACGGAAGCATTTCATAGACTCTCGCTCTGTAAATAGAAGCGCGGAAATTATCACATTCGGACCATGCTCTAGTCTATGCACGTGTTTAACATACATGCTTGCATACTGATGAAATTCTGCTACAAATAGCTTTTCCCCCCTGAAACATGACTGGAATATTAGGCATTATGACCAGTGACAATAATGTGAGAAGCATTCTATCCAAAGCCTGTTAAAAATTAAACTACAATGTATATTTGGGAAAGAATGCAATAATTTCGTGCCATTTTTTTTTTCATTTTACCTTCATATCATTTCACTTTCTTTTCTGATACATGGTAGTTCTAAATTATCAACAGCTATAGTTCAAATACTGTGAAACCATAGTTAGGTAACCATTTACGTCAGACTAAGATGATTTTGTTGGTCCCATATATTCTTTTTTACCCTGATATCAAGATAAACCTGATATTACAGGTTTGTCATGGTCCCAAGGACTTCATTATAAAGAGATTTCCCTGTCCTCTCTTATAACTTGGTGATTTTACAGATCGTGTCTCTTTATATTCTTTTATATTTTGGCCTTGTTAAAAGAAGATTTTGATAGGTGAGAAGGTAATTTCTCTTGTCCAAAGGACCTCGATATATGACAACCTTCCATTATAATTTTTATATTTTCAGACATGTTGAGCTCAAAAGGTCCAACTTGCTCGATATCATTTGATTCAAATGATATTATTTGAACCATGATAATCACAACAAACTCAGCTCGCAAGATTTGATTTACATAACTGATGGCAACTTGTATTTTCTAACCCTTTCCTATTGTGTGTATTTAAGGGAAAAAAAGAGGATCAACAAATCAAAACGCAGGAAGGAAAACTATCTGCAGCTGTATGAACATCTTCAGGAAGCCCAGGGGAAAGAATAATAATCATCAACTTCCTAACAATGATAATCGTTTGAGTTGCAATTCATATCCATATCCCTCTTTAAAGCCCAAGTACAGTTTTGGTAAAAGCGAATATTTTTATCGCCAAATTTTGTCTTCAAATCTATATAAAATGAAACATGATATCATGAACATATTGTACAAAAGATTGTGCGGAAAATGACTAAGGTTTGGAAAAGTTATAACCTAAAGTGTGCAAAATATTTCAGCGTCGTAGCGCACGATGCTAATTCAATATTTTCTTTCTTGATAAAGGACAGCTTCTCATGAGCAGAATTGGATGAAAATTTCAGACTTTATTCTTTATGCATTCTTTTTTAGCGTGCTTTAATCAAACCTTTGAAATAATTTTGAATATGTCCGATTTGAAGCAAAATATTGTTGCAACCAAGAGAGGGCGCTAAATACGATTTAACGGTCAAATTCAAATTTTCAAAAGAATTCGTAGAAAAATATGCTATAGTCTTGAAATGTGTATAGAAACTATATGTCATGATAAATATCCCCTAAATTCACACTTCTTTCATCTTTACCAAAACTGTACGTGGGCTTTAAACTACAGCGAGAAGTTGAACATCCTCCAAAACATCATACAATCGATCACAGTCCAATACATAAAATAATCAATATATCAATTGATAAACCACCATTCAACAACAAACCGATTTCCTTTCGATAATCAATCACTTAATCAACATCAATATTAGTAATCAATCAATATACATGTACCATTACAACATACAATGGACCAATTAGGCTCTCATAAATAGATCAATCATTCAATTAAATTAAATAATCAAATCAGTCAATGTTTAGAGATTCAATTAATCGACATCAATCATCAATTATTCATTAAACCATCATCTTACAATTGAGCTGTCGGTGGCTTACACTAGATGAACTATCTTTTCTAATGGTTTGTTGCTCCTCCCATTGTCATCAATCATACAATCAATCATCAATAAATCAATTAGTCAATCAATCAATTGATCATTAAGCAATCAATTAATCAATTCACCCATCCATCAATCCATCCTTCTATCAATCTACCAATCAATCAAATAATTTACCATCCATTCAAGAAATCATCGAACAAACAGATTTCTTAATCAATCATCACTCCTTAGATGACTGTTTGACTTCTTTCTTTCCCTGGGACAGTATTTAATCCTCCCATTATTCATTGATCATTTAAACAAGCAATTGATAATTCAATAAATCAATCACTCCATTCATTCAATTACCCAATCAAATAATTGATACAATTCTTTATAAAAATTAGTCTTTATAGATTGTTTAAGTATGTTGTCCTGCACTAACTGCAATTACTTCTCCCATTTTATACCAATCATTTAAACAATCAGTCAATCAACCAATCAATCAATCACGTAATGATTCAATCAATAAATAAAGATATCAATCAATCGATCCTACCTCTGATGATTGCTTAGGTGAGTTGTTTTGTCCGAATGTTTGCTGCTCTTCCCATCTGCTTGCCACCTGTAACGTTTCCAACGTCTTCTGTGACATAGACTTTGAACTATCCATCAACGTCTCCTCGTAAAATTCTTGAATATCTGTGAAAAACAAGATATTTGTAAAAAATTAATAATCAATATGTCTTCATCAAATATCTGTAGAAGAAGATTTCCCCACAGAGTGGATTATCTAGATTATTTCTAACTGTTACATGAAGAAAATTAGCTTGAATGCGGGGAGGGGGGGGGGCTATGGGGGAGGGGATGCAAAATTGAAAAGGAGCATTTTACTACCAGAGGACCATGTATCCCCCTCTTATTTATTTATATTTTTGCTTGTCTGGCAGTCATGAAGGGAAAATTTAATGGATGCCCACAATCTCGGCCCCCCCCACCCCCATTTGTGCAGTCATATTCGTAACCCTGAATCACCCCCCGCCCCCATCTGCATGATTTGATTGATATAGAAAATGATAACAAGATGCACATTATTTCAAACACAAGCTTCTGAATGGTCAAGTGGTGAGATGCCTGTCTGGTCATCAGAAGATCGTGGGTTCGATTGCTGCCCAAGTATGCCTGTGAATATTATTCACAGCCTCTCAAAAATTCACGATCAATCAGTGTTTAGCCGTGTTGGGATAAGGCAAGATTCACTTCAATTATTATCTTCCCTACACAAAATCATTCAATTGATATAATAATAATAATAGATTCAATAAATACAGTGCATGTATTCAATCTACAGAGTGCTCAGGCGCTTTGCATTATCACTACCCTGGCTTTAGCCCGGTTCACACAAGCGCAAATGGCATTTCAAGGAATAAATATTCCTGCCAGGTATCCATACATGTATACCTCACCTGGCTTGAGTGCAGATCAATGTGAATGAATTTCTTGCTGATCTTTCAAATACTTTGGTACAGTTGGGCTAAAGGCAGAGTAATAATCATAACTCCATCAAAAGGATTACAAATGCTTTTTATAGTGTAAATGAGCCTCAATGGTCTCCAAATCAAATTATGCATTGTCATAGTATATGGCAGCAAGGGATCAATAATAATAAACTATTTATGGTGCGCATGAAACAAATATCAGATGGAGTGTTTGTTGTGATTTGTCTTGTCTGCAATTTATTCAATCACTCTACGTGCAGCTGGCATGACTAATGGTTTCATCGCAATCTTTTCCTCTCGCCGTTTCTTTTTTCGTTTCTCTCTCTTCCTGCTACTTTCCCCTCCTGTCCCTTTTTTTGCTTTTGCAGCCCTCCAATGATACAGCCCTCCGCCAATACACCCTGTTTCTCCTTAGTTGTTGTCATCATAGATCACACCCCTCTCTCACNAACCCCATCATTTTTGGCTTATTTGGACCCTATTCAAGCCAAATCAATCATAAAATCAATTTTGGCACCAAAGTCCTACGGGATGACACACCATACTGCACTAATAAGTGAATCAGGCCCCCAGTCATGATCCACAAGATTTGATATTAATAAAGAGTTTAATTTTAACAAGATGCACATTGTTTCATGCAACCAATGCTCTTGAGCAAATTATCCCAAGCGATGAACACACCCTAAATGTCAATTTCCACGAGCAGATTACCAAGCCTCCTGGCTCTTAGCTTTAATAGCAAGCGTTTTTTCGTCAGGCCACAACGAGTGTTTACATAAAATTCATAAAGGACTAAGAAATGGTTTCAAGAAAACTACTTTTCATGCATCTACCATTTCCTGAGAATATACATTTCAGTCAGAAGAAAAAGAGTATTTTGGTTATACGCTGGGACTAAAGGCATAGCAATAATCATAACTCCTTCAAAAGGATTACAAATGCTTTTTGTAGTGTAAATGAGCCTCCATGGTCTTCAAATCAACTGATGCATTGTCATAGTATATGGCAACAAGGGATCAATAATAATAAACTATTTATGGTGCGCATGAAACAAATATCAGTTGGAGTGTTTGTTGTGATTTGTCTTGTCTGCGATTTATTCAATCACTCTACGTGCAACTGGCATGACTAATGGTTTCATCGCAATCTTTTCCTCTCGCCGTTTCTCTTTTCGTTTCTCTCTCTTCCTGCTGTCTTCCCCTCCCTTCCCCATTTTTGCTTTTGCAGCCCTCCAATGATACAGGCCCCCTCCCCCCCCCCCCATACCCCCTGTTTCTCCTCAGTTGTTGTCATCATAGATCACACCCCTCTATCACCATATCCCTCCCCCATCCCCTGCCAAAAATCTTTCATTCCTCTTGCCTTCTTCTTCCTCTCTCTAACAGTTTTACCCTCATCTCTTCTCTCTGGCTACCCCTCTCTCTCCCCACCCTTCTATCTCTCCTCCCTTGTCCACTACAAACAATGTCTGTTTGTCAATCTTCGCGATAAAAATGGCCGCGGACAGTTTGTGACTAGTTTGCGCCCTCAGAGCGTCATGTCGCACTGTCTTCATTACCCCTCACTCCCTCCCTCACCCTTCTACCTCTTCCTCTGTATTCCCTCTCCCATCATCCATTTCTCCTCCTCATATTCTCTCTCATATTCCCCTGGGATTTGTAGGATCTTATCAAGCATTCTATTCACTACTCTTGACCCATCCGCTCTCATCCTCCTTCCCCCTCCCTCTTTCTCTCTATCCCTCTCTCATCCTCCCATCCATCCTCCATCTCTCTCCCTCACTCTCTTCTATTCCCCTGGGAATTATATACGATTGTCTCAAGCATTCTACTTCCAACCATCCATTGCGCTCAATGCTGCTCCGTCTCCCTAATCTACTCTTCCTCTTTCGTTGCTCCTCATTCCCTCCATCATCCTTCTCCCTCCTTCCCATCTAAACCTCCATATATCTCCATCACCCTCTCTTATTCCCCAGGGGTTTGTCAGATTATCTCAAGCATTCTAATCACCACCATGATCTCCTTGCCCTCTCACCTCCCGCCCCTCCCCTCCCTTCTGTCTACCCCTCCCTCATCACTTATCCCTTCATATTTATCCCTTCTCCATCACTCTCTCCTATATTCCCCAGGAATTGTTACAATTATTTGT